>JAQQAE010019909.1:0-10819 GCA_029823295.1 Pseudamia nigra | reverse complement strand
ATGGCTCTCACAGAATTACATTTAAAAATATGTGGTGTTTATGGCTCTCTAAGCCAAAAAGGTTCCCGACCCCTGTACTAATCCATTAATAATCAATAAAAAATACAAAACATGCTTTTTTGTTTCTCTGTGTAGCTGTCGAATTAATGCTGTGACTTGCAAAATGACAAAATGAGCTGTTTTTATTTGATGTCATTGTTACGGTAGTCTAACCCAAATATCACAAAGCCAGTCAGGACTTACAGTAGAATGTACAAAAGAGGACCAATCAGGTTCTGTTTTTAATCCAATTGCTGCTACATGATCATTATTTTGGTTTGTATATATACATAGTACAGGCCAAAGTTTGGACACACCTTCTCATTCAATGTGTTTCCTTTATTTTCATGACTATTTACATTGTGGATTCTCACTGAAGGCATCAAAACTATGAATGAACACATGTGGAATTATGTACTTAACAAAAAAGTGTGAAATCACTCTAAATATGTCTTATATTTTAGATTCCTCAAAGTAGTCACCCTTTGCTTTTTTGATAGTAGTACAAACACTTGGTGTTTTCGCAATGAGCTTCATGAGGTCGTCACCTGAAATGGTTTTCGCTCCACAAGTGTGCCTAGTCAGGGTTAATTAGTGGAATTTCTTGCCTTATTAATGGGGTTGGGAACATCAATTGTGTTGTGCAGAAGTCAGGTTGATACATAGCCGACAGCCCTATCGGACAACTGTTAGAATTCATTCAAGAGAAATGAGTGGCCATCATTACTTTAAGAAATGAAGGTCAGTCAATCTGGAAAATTGCAAACACTTTGAATGTGTCCCCAAGTGCAGTCGCAAAAACTGTCAAGCGCTACAACAAAACTGGCTCACATGAGGACCGCCCCAGGAAAGAAAAACCAAAAGTCACCTCTGCTGCTGAGGATAAGTTCATCTGAGTCACCAGAAAATCAGAAAATGCAAGTTAATGGGCAGCTTAGATTAGAGACCAGATGAATGCCACACAGAGTTATAGCAGCAGACACATCTCTAGAACAACTGTTAAGAGGGGACTGCACAACTCAGGCCATCATGGTCAAATAGCTGCTAGGAAACCATTAATAAGGAGAGGCAACAAGCAGAAGAGATTTGTTTGGGCCAAGAACTAAGAATGGACATTAGACCAGTGGAAATCTGTGCTTTGGTCTGATGAGTCCAAATTTGAGCTCTAACCGCTGTGTCCTCATGCATGCAATGCAGAAAAGGTGAATGGATGGATCCTACATGCCTGGTTCCCACCATGAAGTATGGAGGAGGAGGTGTGATGGTGTGGGGGTGCTTTGCTGGTGACACTGTTGGGGACTGATTCAAAATAGAAGGCATACTGAACTAACATGGCTACCACAGCATCCTGCAGAGACGTGCCATCCCATACGGTGATGGAGTGCTGCACCAGATGACCTGGCCTCCACAGTCACCAGACCTGAACCCAATCGAGATGGTTTGGGGTGAGATGGACCGCAGAGTGAAGGCAAAAGGGCCAACAAGTGCTAAGCATCTTTAGGAACTCCTTCAAGACTGTTGGAAAACAATTTCAGGTGACTACGTCTTGAACCTCATCAAGAGAATGCCAAGAGTGTGCAAAGCAGTGATCAGAGCAAAGGTTGGTTACTTTGAAGAAACTAGAATATAACACGTTTTCAGTCATTTCACATGTTTTTGTTAAGTACATAATTCCGTATGTGTTCATTCATAGTTTTGATGCCTTCAATGAGAATCTACAATGTAAGAGAGAGCGGACACATTTTCTATCTGCTCCCATCCCAGTTTTTCCCTGCTTGTTATGTCTTGTCTGTGTGTTTGCTTCCTTCTCTGTCAGAGTGTCCCCTTTGAATCTAAAGCAACATGGAATTGGCCAGGTGGACATCAATGAAATTGACACGATGGAGACGGGTCGGGGGGAACCCGTGGTCCTCAGAGGACAGCAGCTGCTGGACATGTGAGGATCCGTGGACGCATGGGGACTTGTGTGTTTTTGAGACGCTGTCCACTGAGGATGTGATGGATATTTATCAATTCGGAACCACAATGACAGGATTTCTGCTGATCGGCTTGGGTGTTTCCTGGTTATCAATAAAGAAGAACGGACAGAGCTGTTCAAAGCCCTTTGCCTCCAAATCAAGCAGTTGGGAAGAGAACTGGCAGCACAACATGGACGATTTCTGAGTTAAATCGAAGAGTGGGTTAAAACACAGAAGTGCTGGGGTCTCTTCATAGGATGGTCTTTTGAGGTCTGGTACCATGAATATAAAATTAGAGTTACTGAGGAGATGAAATTCTTTTCTGCCTCTGAAAGGGTGACTATCTTATCTTTTGTTTTTGTTATGACTCACTCTCTGACCTTGAAGAGGCCAGAGCGCAACTCCCCCTCAGAAGAGACACTGCTTGGAGGAAAGTGAGCTGCTTTTCACCCTTCCCCCGCCTCACACAAACACTGGTATGCGGCAGACTGAACTTTTCTATGGACGTGCTGCCACGGTAGCCACCATGGGACTCATGGCCCTTTGGTAGCCTTGTTGTGGTGTCGTATGCACACACACAGCTCCTCACTCGCGCTTTAGGTTGCCCCCTGGTGTACTGTTCCAGAAAGTACAGGCAGTCCTGGTAACTGCTGGTTTTCTGCTCCATGCAGTGTTCAAAAGTTCAAATAAATGAAATGAATTTCAGTGGATCTCCATCAAACACTGGTATTTCTCTTGATGGATGCCAATTGCTGTTGCACAAGTATGAATGTGATTTCATTTCATCTTTGCATAATTTTGCAGATTGTGTCTTGCAAAAATTTTTTATTGTCCCTTGTTGTGAGGGTTGTGTCAGGAAGGGCATCTGACGTAAAAAAAAAAAAAAACTATGCCAGATCAAGCATGCGAATCGTTGGTGTTTCGCTGTGGCGACCCCTGGGGGGGAGCAGCCGAAAGGAGAAGGAAGGTGTCTTATGTCCCATTATACTGCATTGCAGCATCTTGTTTGTCTTTTTCCGCAACTGACGAGAATTGTGATGCTGTTGGAGCTGTTAATGCTTGTTGAAATTGAAACTTTTGTGTCCTTGGATGATCAGAGAGAGGATTTAATGCATTATCTCTTGATTGTTTACTTGCCAGGGTCTCATATGTATCCTTAAAATGTGTTTCAGGGCAAGTTTTGGGTCGCACAGCATGTTGAGTTTGGACAGGTGGTGCTGTTGAGCCTTTTTCCTGGATTATGTCACAAGACTCTGGCACAAACTCCTTGGCATTTGGGTTGAATTGGTATTTTTCCTGCCGTTGCTTTCTCGGCCATTGCCTTCAAACATGCTGATGAGATGTTTGAACTGTGGGAAGTAGAATGACTTCTCCTGCTTGATGTTTTGCTTTGACACACTGTCACCTGGGGTAATGTCATCTTGGTACACACACTTTACATTTGAATCACCATCATCAATTGCAAGCTCATTGTTTGCACCTTTGTCATGTGAAGTTTCCTGTTTTTCCAACCAGGTAGATGTTTTTTCGATGAATTCGTCATTCCTAGCCTTTTTTGCAATATACCATGGTTCCTGCTTTCTCTTTTCCTCTTCAGGAAGATGTTACTCAGTGAGCAATGAGTTATGCACTTTAGCAGCACTTTGACATAAACCTTTAAGTGCATTTAAATCTTGTTGAACCATGTGTATATTTTCCCTTGAAGTCATAAGAGTGGTCACCTTTGACTTTAATTTGCTGGCCTGTTTGAAGATGCAATTTCTTTCCTGTTGCAGCTTCTCAATAAACATTGCCATTGCTTTCACAGTTGGTTTTCTTGTTCTTTTACCAGAAACATCACTTTGCATGTTATCAGACTCCATTTCAGCAGTAACACATTGCATATTTATCACAGCAGGTTAAGTCTCAGCAGAATGCACATCACTCATTTTTTCAAAAGAATGTGTTCAACGTCAACATGAATGCAGTACGAAATGCGCACAGAATGCCTCCAGTTTCCACAATTTTCCAATGTCCCACACAAGCGCTGGGCCATGAACGCATCACCACCATTCATCCAACGCAGCCCAATACCACATACAAAACACCAATCTTATCCAGCGGAACAGTGCAAACATCGGCACCGTATAATTTTGAATCAGTACCTCCTTTGTTTGCCACCTTTTCCATTGTGTCAGGATGTTTGACAGCTTCCTCCAACTGATGACCAGCCGCCAAGTGTGTCCAAAACGCCGGTAAGGTGTGTGTTTCCTCTTCTTGTCCTTACTGGGCCTTTTCTATCACTCCCACAGTGACAGGGTTTTTACTTGTATAATGACGACTGCCTGTTTGTCATTTGACTGTGTATGGGGTGGGAGACATTTTCAACACGCTTCAGCTAAAACAGACTTCCAGTGCTCCCATTTATTTCAATGATAGGTACAGACAAAGCACAACATACAAAAATGCTATAGTGCGGGCCTAAACCTGGATAAAGTGCTGGAAATGTGCTAAAAGAGGGATTCTGACAAAGCGGTAAAAACCGTAGAGTCACCCCATCCACAAGTCTTCCTCCCATGATACACCTGTGCCCCTTTTACCTGTACTGCCAGCCTGGGAACTATATCGCCACCTAATGGAGCATTCTCAAAAAATAAACATACATATAAATGGCTCTTACACATGGTTTTAATTATATTTTGTATCATTGTCTACTGCATTTGAATTAACAGTGCCAAGTACAATTGCCTTCCACTTATTGTATTTTTTACAGTGTCAACAAAATTCTGATTTTTACAAACAGATGCACAAACCAACGCTGATGAAAACAGTTTTAGACAAGTTGAGAAGTTTTGAGTAAATGAACACCAGCTGGTGAAGAAAATGAAGTATTTAGTAGCTATGAAAGCCATTTGGCAGCACTGTGTCAGAAGCTGATAATATGCCAGTGTTATGCCTACAAGCTATGCTCCAAAAATGTAATACATTTAATCCAGGCACCAACTAAAGGTGCTTGGTTTCTTTTCTCGGCAGAGGTGACACATGCAACTGTTACTGTATCTCTGACACAAGTTACAAGCTGTGGAAAAGCTCTGCCAGCGACACATCTCAACAGCTGCACCCATGCACCTCAAATCTGCTGAGACTGACTTTTTTCTTCTTCTCAGCAGGGCTGCAAATGATGCATTATAGATAAGTGGTCTCTCAATTATAAAGCAGGTCAGGAATCCAACCATCACACTTGGTCTCTAATGCTTTGGGGGTGCTCTGAATGTGCAGACTAATTAAAAATGCAGAGGGTGCACCTGCTTACTGCAGCCTCTGGTCCCCCACACTTGGCCAGCAACTTCAACATGAAGTCATCGAGAACTGCTGATCATCTCATATCACTTTGCCCCTTAAGCCATATCCTGTTCTGAATTATGCCTCCAGCTGGTCAGTGATCAGTCATAATAAAAGTTGAATGTCTATAAGCACTGTGAAAAAGGTGGGAAAATACAAATACTGCACATGTAAGTGATTTCAGTCAACCTGATGATTAATCATTCTTTACAGAACATGTTATAGTTAAATATCTCCTAATACAATAATATAACTAACCTGACCTCTTCTGAAGTGTGTAAATTTGTCACAATTTCTAAGTTCATTTTGTAGTCTCTTATCCCTTAAAAGGCTTGTTGTAGCACAAAGCTGTCTGCCCGAGAAGGTTACAGCTTTTTTCAGGTATTTATAATCCTGTAAATATTTAAGATGAAGTAAAGAAAAAACCTTTAGACAAATGGAGATTTTGTAACTGTTTTGATTGAGTTACCCCTTGTTCCTGTCCACAAATCTTTAAATCACTTAGCTTTACTGCACTTAAAGTTGCAGAAGCCAAAATGGAAGGATTTGAAATTTCCAAAGCCCCTGTGCTCCCCAATACTCCATCCATCCATCTTCTACCACCTGTCAGGTCGCGGGGGCAGCAGCTTGAGTGGGGAGTCCCAGACTTCCCTCTCCCTGGCTACTTTGCCCAGCTCTTTGATTACCGGTCATGATCATTCAAGATTTTTTTCCAACCACATTTTTTCCTTCAAAGATGATGGTTCGCCACTATCACTTGTTGCCAGCTGAAATATAATCACCCATGCATAAATTATCCAACGGGAGGGTCGTACCTATTTGCTTAGTTAAATCCAGGTGGTGACCTTTTTTTGGCTAAGTAGTGTAGTTCCTCCAGCCTGTCCTGGGTCTTCCCTCGGGCCTCCTCCCAGTGGGACGTGCCCGGAACACCTCACCAGGGAAGCATCCAATACTATACTATATTTTATTAATCCTAACCCTAACGTACTGTAGCACCAAGGAACCTACCAAGCACTATGTGCTGCCGTTATAAACCATTGGCAGTAATTGGTAAGTACAGCAGTTAGTCACTACTGATCTGTAAACACCTGTGACTAAACTGTCTCCCAGTAGATTTTCTACACTACCAGTGCAGGAACTACGACAATATTGCTATATGGTGAGAGGAAATTATGAATATTTTGCTCAGTAGCTCCAATAATCTAATCCAGCACTGCAGCTTTAAGTCTTCCACAATGTGGCCTTACTTGTTGTAGAGGACGATGTCTGGTAGCCAGATGTGTTGTGATGGGAGGCGGATTTTTTTGATTCCGTCATATTCTTCAGGGTTCCACATTAATCTGTAATCGTTCCATACCTGATAAAGAAGAGTACACAGAAAATGTCACAAATGTTGAGCTTGGGGATGTGGACAAAACTGTTCTCATCATAAAAATGCTCATCAGTTTTGCCCCAAAGGCAAAGTGTAAATTGAGTTCAGACTGGAACTGGACCATGTGGCATCTGATTTATTTGGTGACAAAGCAAAAACTGAAGCATTGGAAAGTTACTGCACTGACATCAGTGTTTTGGCTGAATATAAACAAAATAATGAGCAAAATACTCAAGATGAACAGAAATGAATTAAATCATCAAGAAAATTACTAAAGAAATAAAGGAAATTAACAAAAAATAAACAAAATAATAAAGGAAATTAACAAAATAAGAAGCAAGATGAAGAAAACATCCAAAAGCTAAACAAAAATGAAGAAAATAAGGAAGTAAAGCAAAGTGAAAAAAAAATACAAAATAAACAAAGAAATCAACAAAAAATAATAAGACTAAAACTTTTATCAGGAAAATGAAGCAAAATGATCAACCATGACATAAAATGAATAAATGAAATGAAATGTTTTTTCTGTTTCCCTGTTTGCTGAGTTACTGCACTTTGCCTTTGTAGGGGAGAAATGATAGCACAATAATTATCACGATATATGTTAGATTGATACAAAAAGATGAAGGAAATGCAAAAAGCTGATAATGTGAAAGACACAAAAACAGAATAGATGCAAAAGACAAACAATGCAAATAAAAGCAAATGTAACATATAGTATGAAAATGTAAAAAAACAGCATGAAAATGTAAAAAAAAAGATGGAAAATGAAAATAAAAGGACACAAAAACAAACATCTCTGTCATTAAATTTTGCTTATTTGAATGATTGATTTTGATTTAATGTCATGAAGCATCTGAGTTGTTATTATTTTATAAACAAAACACAAATGTTTACCATTGCAAATCATTATAATTATATATCATGATAAAAAATACATATGCAACACCATCATTATGATTATCATTTATTGCCCAGCTGTACGCTACCGGATACCACCCATTGTAAGCATCGTAATATCAGTGTACAGATAACAGAGTCAGCCCTGCTGAAACACATGTATATCTCTTTAAGAGTAAGACCTTCAAACCCAACCCTTATAATGATTTGATGGTTTTAATGGTATTTCTGTCAGATACTGGAAACCAGTGCCCAGATCCAAGGAAACAAACACAGAGAGCAGAAGCAGAGGACAAACCTGAGTGAGCCAACAGTTTGTGGTCATTATCTGCTCCCTCTCATTCTGAAACACACAGACAGACAGAGATTACATAGAAGACTTGAACATACAGCTCCAGTATTTAGATCTCTGTACATGTTCCATTTGAAAAAAAAAAACATTTTGTAGATCATGTTTGTCATCAGATTACAACTTGCAGCTTATAGCTTGATATTTATTTCACACATAAATGATACTGACCATGTAAGGTCTGTTATGTTGTCAAATGTTTGCCAGAAGGCTGTAGCTGTTGTACGTCATACAAATAATTAACCCAAAATCCCACACTGTATTTATAGAGCAGATAGATCTGTAAAGGAGTGTACTTTCACTTACATATCATACCCGTTGCCTTTCTTTTGACAGCACCAATTTCACTCTGACCTCCACTCCTTCACACACTGCCATATAGTTTTCCTGCACTGGCTGTCTTCTCCACATGCCATGAAAAACACCTTTCAGTTTATTTTTTATGAATTCCCGTTTCAGAAATGGTTCAAATTTTATCTTATCTCTTTTTGTCAGAGCTGTAAGTTGCTACAATCAAATCCCATGCTTTTCATCCTGCGTAGGGATCTGGGATTTTTACATAAATACATAAATCATTCCCACCATCTTTGTGTATGAACTATATTAAATGAGCTGAATATGCCTCCCTTTGAACATATGTGTAGTTTTATGTGTGCGCGCGTCCTCACCACGTTGATCAGCTGGGCAAGAGACACTTGGATATAAATGGTGACCTGCTGGCTGTTGTTGACAGCTGGTCTGATCAGCTTGTTGTAGCGCTCCGGTGACAACAGGTGACTCACCAGCCTCTCCTCCACCTCTGCACATGAGGCAGCTGCAAATACACAAACAAAACACACTGTTGAGGCTGATGAAGCAGCATTTTTTTATCCAGTGTGACATAAAATAAAGGCATTGAACTCACAGAAGTATGTTCTTGACTACAAGTCACTTATAATCCATCCAGTTAAATGTTTGAAGTAAAAAATAAATGCTGTTTTAATATTACAATAATATATATATAATATTGCCCTGCAATGAACTAGTGACTCGATCAGGCGTAGCCCACCTTCATCCGAAATCAGCTGGGATAGGGTGCAGACCATAATGATAAATAAACAATGGAGGGGGAATGGGGGCAGAATCTGGTGGCAGAATCGTCCACCATCTTGGTCCAGGACAGGTTTGAGATTTTTCTGTTTAAAAACTGCAGTAGAGGAGTCAGTGTCTGTTAAAAATCACAAAAGATGGGCGAGTTTAATCTTTTCTAACTTGCAATATATTTGACACAGATTATGTTGATAAATAAGGTACGATACTGGCTACTGGACAATGTGAAGTGTATAGTTTCTGATTAAATACCTATTATCACTACACATGACAATACCTAGAAGTGGTAAATCTAGTCATAACTCTGTTCCATGGCTGTGTCACTATTTCCAGACGACTCGGTTGTCACGCAGAGACAGTGTAAGTGTATTCAATATTCGAATAGTTTGACTCCAACAGAATTTTGACACACTCGGTCGTCACTTCTCAGGAATTTATTAGATGGTTTAGTCTTAGAGATCTAGACTAGTTGATTTTGAGGGAAATTGATTTTGAAGGAGTCTGTTTTCTTTGGATCTACAAAACTGGTTATTTGCCTCGTTATTTGGTATACATTTTTATGCCAATAATATAATTACAATTTTCAGAATATGTTCAGAATGGAATGTGCACATGCAGCATGTGGGAATACCCAAGTCAAGGGCAATGGGTTGACATTTCACAGGTATGTGTATGCAATTACTGCTCAATTTATTTGGTGCCTCTCAATATTAATTTATTTTGAAAGCAATGTAATGAAATGAAAATAACATTTGGGTTAGGGTCCATCTTATTTTACACTCTGCCGGTTGCAATTGTATTGATACTTTAGTATTTCAAGTTGGTCAAGTCTGTCAATCGGACATTTTTGTCATGTTTACAATACAAAAACTTCAAGAAATCAAGTTGACATAGTATGATGATTGTTGACCACATTGTCAAAATTTGTCTAAAATTAATTTATCTTTTTCATCAAGAAACTAACTCAGGGAATATTGAACACCAATAAATTACCCTAAATTATTGTTTCAAGTGCAGTATATTTACTGGGGGGCGGAGTTTAGCTTCCTGTACCAAGATGGCCGCAATGTTTGGAAATTTTTGCTTGTATTATCCAATGGTGAGTGCTGCTCTAGTCTTTATTTATCTCTGTGGTCCAGACCCCACCATAAAGTTACCACCATAAAGGAAAATAAAGTTATTATTATTCCCACTCCCAACCTCTGTGGCACGTATCATCGTATCTCTGATCCAAACTGCATTAATAACAACACAGGACACAGATCACCCACCCCACCAGCTTCACTGTATCCATGTCATGTCTCATGAACAATTAATTTTATGTTCTGTTGTATTAGTTTTAATGAGCCTCTTCCTTGTTCTATGAAGTGACTACAAAGGAAATAACCTTGCATTTGAGCTGTATTTTTGTTTTTTTGAGCTAAATGTGACCACTTCCACTTGTTAAATAGAGAAAATTAGAAATAAAGATTTGATTAATACCCTGTGTGCCCTCTGTTCAGTTTATAATTGTTGCAAATGGGAAGTTGGATATTAAAAAACAACCTCATTTTGAATTCTTCCCTTTAAATACAAAAATAAAATAATGCCCTTTGTGCTTATATTTTACCATATACAGCAATGGAAAAAATTACAAGACCACTGAAAAATGATAATATTCTCTGGTTTTACAATGTATAGGTATGTTCTTGAGTAAAATGAACATTTGTTTTATTCTTGTCTGTGAAGATTCTCAGTCATCCAGGTCATAGTATCCAAGGCGTGTGGTTTTTTCTTCCATCGACTGGACTG
>JAQQAE010019908.1:0-10819 GCA_029823295.1 Pseudamia nigra | reverse complement strand
AACAGGTTTTGATCTTTAGTTCTATAATACTGTACTTATTTTTTATTTAAAATCTACAAAGGTTTGAATTTTGAGAGAAATAAAGAGAGAAATGTGAGAAAATGTTAGTGCCTGCCTGAGAATAGTGTATAAAGTTTGTGGTGAGGGGTTTTACAGCCTTAAAACAAATTCGGTGGTGCCCCAGCTAACGAATTTAATCTGTTCCGGCGTCACGTTCATACATAAGTGACTTTTTCCATAGGAATCTACTTTGCGGATTTCGCCTATTGCGGGTTATTTTTAGAACGTAACCCCTGCGATAAACGAGGGACCACTGTACAACTGGAATGTACCGTAAGATCACGTCACCAGGTAAAGCTTTGTCCACTGCACTGACAGAAACAAAACTGTACAGTGCAGACAGCCGACAGATATTTTTAAACAACCCGATTTCCGCTTCCTCCAATTCTACAGCATGTGACTGTACATTTACAATGTAAACACTGCATAGAAAACAAAGGTATTGTTGATGGCACTGACACAAAATGTGTTTTAATCAAGGGTCTAACGACAGCAGTCAGGATAAATGTTGGTAATTTGACTGATTAAATTTTTGCTGTATAATTAACATTTTAAGCCCTATTTTGGAACTCTAAAGTGCAAAATCAATAGTATAAAGTCCATGATCTTTGGGCTCGTCGCCACGTCAAGTTTGGTATATTGCCAGGATGCCGATACACCACCTATGCGCCTGATGCATTGTCCAAAAAGGCTGAATTTATCTACTTAATTGTCAGTGTTAGTGTTTTTTGCGTAATACAGTGGTCCTTCGTTTATTGCAAGGGTTACGTTCTAAAAATAACCCACGATAGGCGAAATCCGCGAAGTAGATTCCTATGGAAAAACTGTTTTCAGGCCCAAACATTTGTTTGATAAACAAAAAAAAAGCACCCCCCCCGCTGGCGCTGCTCAGCCGGAGCGCCCACCTCCAATGCAGGCCTTCGTCGACACTGCAGGCCTCCGTCGGAGAGAAAACCTGCAAATACACAGTGCTTCAGAGTCACACCGCCCGCGAACACCTGTGGAAGTCCGGCGAAACTGAACACACTCTGCACTGCACAGCACAGGAGACACAACACGGAGGAGATGCCTTAGCCAATCGGGATGCAGAACACAATGCACGGGTTCTCCTTTAGCCAATCAGGACACAGAACACAATGCGCGTTCACACACTGTATAAAAAGTACATGAAAATTGCACTAAAAAAATCCGCGAAACAGCGAGGCCGCGGAAGGTGAACCGCGATATAGCGAGGGGCCACTGTATACAATAAAGCAAGCAGAGTTCTGTGTGCCATTCCCTTTAATACTTGTCAGAGTGACGGTATTCTGTCTTAGTCATCATTAAATAACACATTCAGGTTCGATGGACTCTCATCCTTGTCTGCCTGTCAGTTCTTTGACACATGAGGTACTCCATTTGATATGTAGTACCCTCCGAAACTACTGGAACAGCGAGGCCAATTCCTTTACTTTTGCTCTACACTGAAAACATTAGGGTTTGACATCAAATGATGAATGTGAGAGAAAAGATCAGTATTTCAGCTTTTATTTGCAGGTATTTATATCAAAATTGGTTAAAGAACATAGAAGATAGCATTGTTTGTAATGAAAACACCAAAACACCAAAATTTTAGGTGACATATAGGACATTAAAGTGAATAATACTTAATATTTAGTTGCAAATCCTTTATTTGCAATAACTGCATGAAGCCTGCAACCCACTGGCATCACCAAACTTAGGCTTTCAACGTAGTCTCTTTCAGTTGTTGTTTGTTCTGGGGCAAGCAATCCATGACATGACCTCCTCTGTGTTTCACAGATGAGCCTGTGTGTTTGGGATCATGAGCAGATCCTATCTTTTTCCACACTTTAGTCTTTCCATCACTCTGATAAAGGATAATCTGTGTCTCATCAGTCCATAAAACTTTGTCAGGCTCGTCTCTGTACTTTCTGGCAAATTCCAATCTGTCCTTATTGCTAATGAGTGGTTTGCATCTTCCAGTGTAGTCTCTGTACTTTTGTTCCTGAAGTCTTCTGTGAACAGTGGATTGTGATACCGTCACTCCTACACTCTGGAGGTTGTTGGTGATGTCACTGACAATTGTTTTAGGGTTTTTCTTCACAGTTCTCACAATGTTTCTGCCATCAGCTACTGATGTTTTCCGTGGTCTAACAGTTCCACATTGGTTGCTCAGTACACCAGTAGGTTCTTTCTTCTTCAGTAAATCCCAAATGGTTGTACTGGCTATGGCCAATATTTTTGCAATGACTTTCCATCTTCTCTCAGCTTCAAAATTGCTTGCTTTTCTCCCATAGACAACTCTCTGGTCTTCATGTTGGTTACACCTGTTTAACAATAAATGCAGTCTGCACAGGCAAAACCCAAAGCTGGAACTGAGAGGAGACACTCAGTGCTATTTATTGTTTGAATAATGAGTGTAATAGGACTAGTGATTAATTGATATGGGTTTTTCAGGGCCGATACTGATACTGATTATTAGCAGTTAAGGAGGCCGATAACCAATCTCAAGTAATTCACAGACATGTTGGAGCCGATATTCATTTACTGTAAAAGAGTAAAAATTGGCATAAAAATGTTGAATAATACAAACACTTAACTTGGCTTAAATGCCTAAAGCATGTTTATTTAACCAAAGAAATAGAAAATAAATAGCTCCGGAAGTGCATGGATCCTAGACTCACAAGTTATTATAGTTGTCATGAGCTGTAGAGTTTTTCATGTGACTTTCACACAAACACACACTATTCTCCACATGACATACATTCAACCCATTGATAATACATAGTCTACTGAGCGTTTACAACCAGACCAGACAACTAACGCTATGGTATAAACTAATCAGTCTCCACCTTAACGTGCTTGACTACAATAAAACAAGTGAATTGAGTTTTTTACGTGCTCTCTCTCAACCAAACACACATGCTTTTACTATCACGGACTGCTGTCTATTATCAGCACCTTCTTTCAAGTAATTCACAGACATGTTGGGCAGCTAATGTTTACTCCGCTCTATTCTGTTACACACTGTAACATTAGTGATAGTTGTGAGACATAAAGCACTGGGATGTTTATTACATTTTTGGGAGAGTTTTCTGTGTTTACCTTCGACATATATGCTTGCTCTGTGGAGCTTAAAACCCTTTAACACCGAACGTGTCGGCGCCGACACATTTGCGCGTCACTTACGTGAGGCGAGTCCCGAGCGGTCTCTCGCTTCTGGCATTAAGCACTCGGTCGCCCGCGACCCGCTCCGGGGACAGTGGCAGGTGGGGAGTTTGACTGGGACAGTACACATGTCAAACAGTAACGCAGGTGTCCTAAGGTGAGCTCAGGGAGGACAGAGACCTCCTGCGGAGACCCCGCTGTCATTGTGTGTATTCACACTGAAAATCTAGCTCAAGCATGCTTTTGCCCTCCTGCTCTGTGGTTTGTTTAACCAATCAGATGGCGCCGTGGGCGGAACAATGCTGAGACAGAAGTGGCAGGAGAGAGGGAAGGAAATCTGAGCCGAAACAACCCAGTTTTTATTTTGATTTCTTGATATCGGCCCGTCAGATTTAAAAAACACCGATACCAATATACGTCAAAATTCCAAATACCGGCCGATAATCGGTCGACCTCTAAATAGGACACACCTGGGCAGCAAAACACACCTGTCAGTCATATGTTCCAATAATTTTGCTCACTTGAAAAATGGATTTGTTCAAACAAAAGGTGCCATCTTCTAAGTTTTTTTTAAAACTAATTTTGAAGTAAATACCGTATTAAAAGTCGCTCCGGTATGTTAGTTGCACGAGCCAAAAAATGCATGATGAAGAAGAAAAAAACGTGTATTAGTCGCTCTGCAGAATAAGTCACGTCTGTTTGGCGCGACTTATTCGTGTGCCGCTGTGGGTGCGCGCTTGAGCTGCGCTGCGGCTCATCTCCTCTAGCAGCTGTCAGTGTGACAAGCACCCCATAGTTGAATTTATTCAAAATATTAAGTCACTCCGATGTATTTGTCACTCCCCAGGCCAGACTGTGCAAAAAACTGTGACTTTTAATCCGGAAAATATGGTACCTGGAAATCGAAGCTGAAATACTGATTTTTTTTGTCTCATATTCTTTATTTGATGTCAAATTTTATGTGGAAGATAGCAACGCGCCAGCTGCCTGTCTAATTTTAATGCTGACATGCCCTCAGGAGCACAAACACGTTTTAATCTCAGTGATGTAGGTGCATGGTAGAAAGCAGGCATTTTCACTGAGACAAGATAGGAATGCACCATCCGCTTTCTGTTTTACAACAATGCGCTGTGTGGAAGATAGGGTCCTTTGTGTTACTGCTAGGAGGGTAGCTGAAATTGGTCTGAATGTAGACAGACTACTGAGAAAACTTGTCCCAAACATTTCAGTTTTGCCACAGTGAAGTGTCAATATTAGATGATTTGAACTATTTGCCACAGAAATGATGAGATCTAGTGACTTAAACCAAGTTTCATTCAGCACCTCAATATTGTTAGGGCTAAAATTTTTGCCACAGGAATGGATGTCACGCTTAATGTGGATTTTTCCAAGTTGAAGCCATTTAGGTCTGATTTTTATATATTCATACTGTGCACATATGTTCTGTCTTTATATTTACAAATAAAATTTGAATATTTACAAGTTCTACTCCCCTAATGATAGTAACATAGTGTATTCATTTTTACTATATTTTGTATATGTAGTATATGGTCATTATAAACTTAATAACAAGACAGCAACCCCAAGTTGCACAGTACTGTAGGTGGAAATCCTTTTCATTTTGCATCCTCTTGAACCTCATCATTCGCTATGTAATACACAGTCTGTCAATTGTATATTTATTGTTAATTATTTATTATCTTCCATGTATTGACTAAATTAAACTGAATTTAATTTTTTCTCCTAAAACAATATTTTATTATTAAATTGGATTGGGATCATTTCTCTTTTCAGAAAGAAACTACAGAACAATTTAGTTTTACCTCAATCCATTTAACCCTACTTCTTCCAAAAAAGGTCAAAATCCTGAGGAAGACAACATCTTTTATGAATTCTATTTGATAAATTGAACTACATTTCCAAAATTTACTCACATTAAATCAACAAAACATTGTTACAGCACACACACAAACACATGCACATACTCCTCCTCCTGAACCCCCAGGACACTGAGCAATGAGTGTGGGAAAGTTATTTTTAGGACCCAGGCAGAGAGCTTTCCTGAGTTTGATGCTCTTGTTTCGGATCAACATTCCACCTTTGAACCACTCCGACCGTGGAAGTGTTTGTGCCCACGATGGCAATTTAACTTTGTGCACAGACAGCAGTGGGGCTGTTGGCTGCTTTAATTCTAAACCTTCTGCCATTGTAATAAGAATAACTTTTTGTGTAAACATTTTAGAACAGATAACACTTCGCATTTAGCATTTGCTTGGGGATACTGAATCCCCAGTGATGCCACCTTTTCTTTCAAAGTATATGCGAGATTGAAAATAATAAAGGGTTTTAGAGCAGAGATGGCAAAAATACTTCAATTAAAAAAAGATTGGGAAAAATAAAAGTACTTCTTTACTGAAACAGAAGTACTGTATTGTGTAATTTTGTGGAAGCAGAAGCAAAGTTCAACTGAATGTTCCTGAGTAAATCTAACTGAACCTATGAAATAAATAAAAAAAAAACCAATGCATTTTCAGTGTCAGCAGCAGATCTCAAAACATCAGAGTGCCTTTTCTCTGTGGTCAAGTATTGGTTTTGGTTTTGATTTGTAGTCTCATGTTTTACATCATTTTTGTCTTGCTACATTTGTCATGTGTGATATGCACCAAAGGGTAACCTTTTCTGTGTGTTACTGCTCCATGCATTCAAGTTGAAATCAGTCTTGATTTCTGGAAGGTGTGCAATGAGGCAAAAACAACCAATCGATAAAAGCTTTAACTTCATTAAGACTAAAATAAAAAGCAAGTTGCATAAGGTAAAATGGAAAAGCTGTCATAAAATTCATACTTAAATACATTAAGTTGTCATAAAATGAATTCTTAAATACATGCGAGCCAAATTAATGTAAAATCAGTATGGAAAGCATCACCTGACTTCACTGGCAGATACTGATTTCACGATCCCATGTATGTGTGGTGTCCCCATACCTTGCGTGTCAACATCATTGCTTGAAAGCAGCTGAACCAGTTTACTTCAAACTTGCCATGGTTATTGAGCTCTTAAACATTTTCATTCAATAATCATTTTTTGATAGATGGTGCAATTGCTTTTAAGAAGAAATTTTACAATTGCTTTAACTTGTCATGATTAATGACCACTTTATTATTTTACATGCTATTAACTTTTGGGATAGGTAGTTGAAACAAGAGAGGGCTTTCTGCTATTCAGGAGCTACCTATTTTGGTGCCAATATAGACTGCAGGTGATGACACAAACTCTTATTTATTTATTATTTTTTTTGTAGGGCCCACTCCTGTAACTCCACAATTATACTCTACAAAATTTCACAAAGTTATTAGTTATTGGAAGTACTCTGTGTATAGTCATGAGGTTCCAGCCTTGAATTGTAAAGCCTCTAGAGATACTTTTGGATTATGACTGGTGCTATACAAATACAATTGAATTAAATTGAAAATCCTAAGGAAAATACTGATCTACCAAGAAAATATCTTCTAGTTTTGAAAACAGAATTAAAGAGTCAAAACAAAAAATGTATGCACCTAAAGCAAAACTGAATAACAGTAAAATGACTCTGAAACCAAAGATAGAGTGAAGACTCGATTTGTAAGCATCGAGGGGGGCTGTGGTTACCCAGTCACTACCATTATGCTAATAAAGCACAGTTTGAACACACTTACATATACCCTATAGAGTCACAAGACCCAGTGTATGCGGGGTGGCATGCAAGTTTCAGCCTCTCTCCATTTCTAATGGGAGTTGAAGACAACTAGGACTACTTTAATCAGGTCTGAGTCCAGTGTGTCTTTTCTAGCCTGATGGGGGCTGAGTGGTGCGTGGACTATGTTAAGGGTTCACTGCTCAATGATGACACAGCTTCACTTCCAGGCCAAGCTCATGAAGACCACACTCTTACTAAATGTGGCAGGAAGAGCACATGTGCCCTGTTCTGTTTTGCTTTTACACTCTGTGTTTGCAAGAAATATCTCAGCACCGTGTTGATGTGGTATAGAGGGCAGCACATTTGGCAAAGTCCCAGAGATTCTCTTACTGAGTTTTAACTCTACTAACATAAACACTAGTGGTAGTGCATTTATTTCCTAGGGTGTTAAACAATACAACTTCAATGGGTTTTATTTTAACCAGTGTCCTGCACCTTGAACTTGTCAGCGCAAATAAGTCTTTTACAACCATATACCACTTTAGGCCAGCGTTGCCAATGTATGGGACCAAATATTCAACGACAAGTTCTTCAGACTCTTTTGAAAGGTTAACCAATGAGTTCCAGACATGCAAATAGTACTGCATTTCTCAGCAAAGCAGCCTACTCAGTGCATACTGTATGCAGCAATTTAACACTTTGTACTGTATTTTTACTGCATGTTACAATTTAACATACATTCAAATATATACATACAATGAAGAAACAGACAGAACACTTGAACACCAAAACATTAAAACACTCATCCCAAACCCACCCCCATTCCCTACAAAATCCAAAATACACACAGATTAGAAAGGAGAAAAAAAATAAAAATAAAAAATAATATAAATAAATAAGTGACAAAAATAATTGAAAAAAGTAAAGGAAAAAAAGAAAAAAAATACAAATAATAATTAATGTGCACCAAAATACAAAAAACAAACAAACAAAAAAGGGTTTTATTTTAGAGGCCGCTCAGTCCATAGAGATGGTGTCCAATTTAAAGGACTTGATATGATCTGAGAGTGGAATCCAGATCTTAGAGAATTTTATGTTGGATCTACAGAGAAAGCCCCCAAACAGACACACAACCCAAAAATTCCCCCAAACACACAAGTCAGCATAGAGTCCTTATAAGCTGCGCCTTTTTAAACACACATGCACATTCACAGAATAGATAAAATCCTTGTTAAATAATTGATGCCAATCTGATGTATGTTGTGAATATTGTTCAGCTGAGGGGTGCGATCACGTACCACTGCCTGGCCTGCACCGAGGTCTGTCTTTCTCATTCACGCACAAACCATAAGCACACCTCATTCCAAAATGCAACAGAGGATGGTGTTCAGCAAAGGAGGAAGTATAAATTATTCACTGGAAATATTATTCTAAAGGTACATTCCCATTTGATTGTGATTCCCAAGGCAGGTGTATGAATCACACTATGGTAAACCTAAGAATGTTCTGAATCCTAATGGGTTCAGGACATGTATTTAGTTCAGTCTCAGTAAGAAAATACTGATTGTGATCCTATACTGGAAGTAAATATTGAATGACCCAGTTAGGGTCTTTCTTCATACATGTTCTTTTTAACATCAGCCTTCTCTGATCTTTAGTACCAAACATTATTTGAGACACGGGGAAGCAGATATACAACTAGGCATGGAATGCAAACAAAAACATAAACAAGTACACAAACAAGCCCCAAGGACTGGGTCTCTGTCTAACTCGTTCTGTATTACACAATTCTTTCTTTCCCTTCCTTTAGATTTCTTCTCGATAAGATGGTTTGGTGCCTCTGAGGAAAAGCCCTCATTTTAATTAGACCTGACCTGAGAATCACTTAACGGCTTCTCTTCGCTTATGCCTCCCCCTCCTCTCCAAGCCTTTGCTCTGCTCCTCACATAGGTCCATTAACACCCTTCCCTTGGCACCCAAAGGCTTCAACAGGGGGCAGACACAGGCGTTGTCTTAAAGACATTTTGAGGACATGCCAAGAAACATTAACCTACTCTTTGCAAACCTCCCTTGGACTCTTTTAGTTGGACTCGATAACTCTTCTCCTGAGCATCACCATTATTCTAATTTTTCAGCATGTTCTTCCTAGTTCCCCTTTACTGGAAATAAAAATCTGCCCTATGGGTTAAAGCCAGCTTCATAATATCAGACTGAAAAATTGGAAAGATTCAATCATTTACTTAAAAACTTAATATGTTTATTAATGCACAGTTGGTAAATACTGTGCATAATTAATGCAGCAATATATTCAACACCTTTCATTATTTATTATTTCATCAATATACTGTATTTCATGGAGCATGATTATTTTAAGTGGCATATTTCCTGATGAGGAATCTGTGATTTTTGAGGCACTGCATTATATTATGCCAAACAGGAATATCGCTATGTAGATATATCAATCAAATAAAAATCATTAACTTTACACTGAAGGTGTCAAGGGCTACAAAGTTTTCCTTTACACCAACACATGTACAGAATACACACCCATCAAAATGTGTGACAACAGAGGCTGTCAGTGAAACAGACACCTTCTCCTCACCTCTCTAAGACAAGACTAATTTGACACAAATCCACATCTTATACTGTATTTGACCCTGTGACCTGCCTCTGGCCCCCGTGCCCCACAGGCACATTGCCAGTCAGTTTAAAGGGTCAAACAAAGGTAAAGCAAATGTAATTGCATACCACCAGCATTCTTCAGAGTTTCATCCTCAAAGTGTCTCATGTTGTGAAACTAGTGACATAAGCTTCCATTGGCTTAATATGATGAAGACGCAGGAACATTCTCACACATACGCATGTGAGAGAAAGTTTGAGCTACATAGATGCCTGTGTGTTTTTCAGTAAGTTTGGAATGGAATTGTACCGGATGCATGTCAATAGGTCTGTGTGGGACTGAGCGATATTTGTGTATGTGTCGATGAGAATGTGTTAATCTTGTCTAAACACCTAACACTCCCCTACCTGCTCAGACAGGGCTATGGGTTAATTCTGGCTTCAGGCTTCATGCTAATAAGCCCTCATCAACCGCAGCTTGAACTTGCAAAACATCAGCTGTTACCATGGTAACCTTATCGCTGAACCAGCAGAACCCTGATGACAGTGCTGTGTGGGGAGTTTGCTATGACTGCACTAGAATGCATAAAAAAAATCAAACGTGAAATATGAAAACTAACTATGCGCTTAATTATAAATTTTTAAAATTTTTATCACCAAAGCCTGAGTGTTGGCAAACAAATACTTTTCTGCATTCCTGAGGTGCTAGGTGAAAAAGTGTGAGTCAACCAGCAATTAAGAAATTAGTTATCAGCATGACTCTGTGTGCACCTGAGTGCATGACCCAACTGGTGAGGAGCTGGTGTTGTCAATCACCTGTCATTCATCACTGCTGCATCACAAATTAATCCAGACTGATGGTACACACAGATATTAGAATATGAAAAGATGTCAAGAGTTTAAAGAGGTACAAAGCAGCAGGTAAGGTGCTCTACCACCAAACCCATAGCAAGTGAGTAGAGGACTGTGAGTAGTGTAGAGAAAAGACAGTAAGGGAAGGCTGTATTATGTGGCCCCAGGCAGAGGAGTCCTGTAGCTTGAATAAATGAGGTGATTAGTAGGGATGGTGTAGGCTGTCACATTGTCAGACACAGGGTTTGGATTCCTATCATAATCTCATGTGTCAATCAGTGGCCCACCGAGACAGTTGACCAACAGGTCAAAAACACAATCCACGTAGTCAGAGAACAGTAGTTGTTCAAGAAGACTTTATATTATATACAGATGTGGATAAAATTGTTGGTACCCTCTGTAAATGACAGAAAAACCCACAATGGCCACAGAAATAACTTGAAT
>JAQQAE010019907.1:0-10819 GCA_029823295.1 Pseudamia nigra | reverse complement strand
TCAGGGAGGCTGCCAAGAGGCCGACAGCAACATTGAAGGAGCTGCAGAAATTTCTGGCAAATACTGTCTGTGTAGTATATGTGACAACAATCTCCCATTTTCTTCATATGTCTGGGCTGTGGGGTAGGGTGGCAAGACAGAAGCCTTATCTTATAAAGAAAATTACATTTGAAATCTCCCAAACGCATGTGGGAAAATGCATTATGGTCCAATGAAACCAAGGTTGAACTTTTTGGCCATAATTCCAAAAGGTATATTTGGGGGAAAAACAACACTGCTCATCACCAAAAGAACACCACACCTACAGTGAAGCATGGTGGTGGCAGCATCATGCTTTGGGGGTGTTTTTCTTTAGCTGGAAATGGGGCCTGAGTCAGGGTGGAGGGCATGAACAGTTCCAAATACCAGTCAGCGTTGGCACAGAACCATTGGGCCTCTGTTAGAAAGCTGAAGATGAACAGGAACTTCATCTTTCAGAACGACAATGACCCAAAACACACATCCAAATCAACAAAAGAATGGCTCCACCAGAATAAGATTGAGGTTTTGAATGGCCCAACCAGACCCCAGACCTGAATCCGATCAAACATCTGTGGGGTGATCTGAAGAGGGCTGTGCCAGGAGATGCCCTCACAGTCTGCCAGATTTGGAACAGTTTTGCAAAGAAGAGTGGGCAAATATTGTCACATCAAGATGTGCCACGGTGATAGACTCCAACCCAAAAAGACTGAGTGCTGGAATAAAAGCTAAAGGTGCTACAACAAAGTATTAGTTTAGGGTGTGCATATTTATGCAACCAGGTTATTTTAAGTTTTTTATTTTTTTATTTTTCCCCTTTAAAGGTTTTAGTTTGTTCTTCAATTGCATTGTACAGGTTTTAGGTCACATTAAAGGTGGAAAAAATTGTGAAATTATTTATCTCGGTGTCAATTTTTTACATTACAAAAACCTGGCATTTGAAGAGGGATGTGTAGGCTTTTGAGATCCACTGTATACTAGAGAAAACCAGTGATGATAGCAGTAAATTTATATTAGATAAAAAAGTGGCCACTCAAATGATGTTTGAAAGTGAAATGAAAGAAAAAGGAGAACACCTGGAGAGAGACTAAAAGGAGACCATAAACTGACAGTTATGAGGGAAACTAGTACGCACAGAGGTTAAGGTCTTATTATCCAGTCTTATCCTTAAACCCCTTTCCACAGGCTCCTGTCCTGCTGCTTTTTGGGTGGCTCTGATAATCTGTAATTAACCAAGTCAGGTAGAGAATTAGCTGTTAAACGGTTCTTGCTAGGTGTTTGTTTACTTGTGAAAAGCCTGCAGAGGCTCCTGGCCGGCGGGTGATAAGTTACAGACACAGATGGTGGGCATCAACAGGCTGGCTGGGGGCAGATTAGAAACCTCCCAATGTCTGGGCAGCTCCGTCCAAGCCTGCTCCCACTCCCACTGAGCCCCAGAGGAGCGCCTGTCTGTAACTCTACTCGCTTTGGCAAGCCTCATGTGTTGACGGAGACCGACCATAGGCTTATCTCGTCTCATTCCACCACCACTGGGTCTAGCAGGCTCTAGGCTCCCAGAGAGAGGGGGCAAGCAAATATAAATGTGTGTGTGTGTGGGGGGGGGGTGTTGGGGGGATGCCTGTGTGAAAATAGTTTTTGTTTTGAAAAGGTAATGCTGTTATCTTTCATTAGCACAGATTTTGTAATTAGAGGTAACTTTATACTGCTTAGACTTCTATGAATGCACACTCATTTGCATATTCCCTCCAGTGTTATCTTTTACCAGCCTATTGTTATATCGTTAGTTACTCTCCTCATTTATTAAGTTTATTTAAATAATTACGTTTACCCTCTCAACTAATAATAATTGTTATGTTGTGAAATGTTATTGTAGGACTTTGTATAATTGATTCCCTAACCCTAACCCATCTGCAATTTTAATAGTGGGACAGATGCAAGCTAGTGTGTGTGAATATGAGTTGCTGTATTCTGTCCTGTCATGTTGGTATTTAATAAAGATTACTGCAAGATAAACTGTAGCCTGCATGTCACCCAAAGCCCACATACACTGAATAATGCTACTAAGCAATAAGTCATGGTTACACACTGGAGGCAGCTGTGTTTTTCTTCATCTTCATATTAATTAACTACTGTCCCGTTGTAACTTTATTCCATTCATAATCAAAGTTCCTAAACCCTGTGTGTATTCATGCGTAGGATGTTGCCATATGTGCCAGCTGTATGGGAATCTGCTGGTAATCCCCTCATCCGCTCAATGAAAAATGCCTACAGTGCAGAATTTGCCTTTATGTCTTATTCTCTGCACTGGACAGGAAGCATAGTTCAAACAGTCTAAGTCAAAGGTCAGCCAGATGCGATGCAGAGGGCACAGGAGGGGGGAAACTGGGCAGGCTGTAGGTTAGTGTTGGGGGCCTGTTTATTTTATAAACAGTGGGAGCAGATTAGTAGTGGAGCCAGGTTCCGTGAGCCATATGGAGAGGATGTCCTCTGTGTTAGGAGGCTCTTAACAAACCATTGTGTTCGGGCTGGGGACACACAGGCACTGGCATCATTTCTAGTCAACACTAATGATGAGTTGATATTGTTACCAATACACATGTACAGACCCAAGGATGCGTAGTCAACACCGTTTCCATTCTGGGCATAATAGAGTATTGAATGACTGGGTTACTAACGGCTCACAAGTTTTGAGTCATTAGTGGTGTTGGCACGAGCAGGCCCTTGTCATCACTTAGCTGGGAGGTAAAAACAGGAAATGAAAAGACCCCCCCACACAACATCAGCGCCAGTCTAATGAATACTGCTTGAAGATGTTTGTGTGTGGCTCATCTCCTGAAGACTTGCAGCCCTTTCCTGCCATTGTTTGGGGTTTTTGTGAGATGTCGTAGCAGAAAACCATCTTTGATGACTCCAACTGTCAACGCTCCACTGGACTGATGGTCTCTCTCGACACCTTAGGATTTACACAAACATAATGCTAGTAGGTGGTTTAAACGCTGCCATCTAAAAAACTTTAGTACTACAAATACATATAATTTATGATGCTCATATGGACAGGCCAAACTGAAATATGGTGATGGATTTGTACATAGTCAGTGACCCACCGCTGAGCCCCATTTTTTTTTTTTTTAATCCAAAAAAAGCAACAGATTAAAATTCTGATTTATCATCCTCTGGATCTTTGGATCTTGGATGGCCTCTGGAATCTGCTCCACACTGATGCTATTAGCCAAATAAACTGTGAGACTGTGCCAGAACACTGCTGTGCTGTTAAAAACTCTACATTAGGAAGACAGGGCCAAGTGTATGTACATATTTTCCTGGCATACTGTATCAGTCATGGTAAACTTCATAACTGTAGATTTGAGAAGTCACCATGAAATTCTGAGGTTTATTATGCTGAAGATGTGGTGACCTGTGTTGTCCTCTTTCTCCACAACCCTAAGCAGAGATCCAATAGATGGAAAAGGGTCTTCTTTACTTGCATACTAAGGAGAGTCTTTTTTTTAAAGTGGACATAGTAATTAAGATGAATTCATGCCATGAGTGCTCTGCGTAGTAGTATGGTTTCTGATTTGTCCTAAATCAGTAAGGACAGTACAGATCCCTGAACCAGAGCCAAAGATACCCCCTGACAGCCCCTATGTTATAAAGACCAGATGAGGAGAAACCTGAGCATTACAGAGTGGGAACCATAAACTCCACCAGAAATTCTGATGTTCAGTAGTGTCAATGGGGCCCCTTTAACAGAACCAGTCTTGGAGTCCAGTTCTGCGAGGAGTTTAGCCTCACTTGAATAGGTTAGCTCTACACACTTTAAAGTAACACAAAGCAGGTTTGTTTCCCATGGAAAGAGCTTGTGTTTGGCTTTTCTGATATTTACAAAGGACTGTGTGGATGAAACAGCAGCTCATGTATCAGCACAGAGGGTATTGTGTCTTCAAGACTGTACACACAAAGCCCATTCATCTCCAAGCAGGGCTATGATTGAAGAGGATCAGGGCACAGTCGTTGGACTTGGTAACAGTGCTGTTACAGATTGCACGCTGCAAGTTCCAGTTTTAGCCTACAGCCTGGCTCTGATCTCAAAATACTGTTTGATTACTTTGGATTATGACCCACACGGATAGATTGTTGATTAATACTGTTGTGCCAACTCACTATGAACATCACGAGAAAGTTCAGCTACAAGACAGGTCCCAACTCTTTAGACTCCTAATCCTGGATCTGTGCATGTCTTGTGCTAAAAGCAACATAGGTTTCTTTATGTAGCACAAAAGGAGTCAGTTAAGATGGTGCTTAGAGAGAGATACATCTAAGAAAAACTGCAAAAACAGAATTCTACCAAAAGATACAAGACCTACATTCAGTTCTGCTTCCTGAATGCAGTGGCTGCACTGCCTAGTCATATGATTCTCTAACAGCACACCACATAAAGAACTGCTAGTGATAATATTTAAAAACACAAATAAATATGTAACCTACATGAAGAAATCACTTTTTATTTCTAATGTTAAGTTATCTATATTTGTCATATACATACATGAAATTTTTCACCCATCCCCTTGGGGAGCAGTGGGCAGTCGCTGTGCAGTGCCTGGGGTGCATCTGGGGGTTAGGGGCCTTGCTCAAGGGCCCACAGTGATGATGATGAGGGTGGGGACAGATGATGGCCTACATCTTCCCCACCCAGATTTCTGCTGGTCTGGGGATTTGAGTTGGCGACCCTCTGGTCACAGGCCCGCTTCTCTAGCCTCTTGACCACCACTGCCCCCGTAAATGGATTTATTAATGTGTGAGATGGATGGAATTTTCCTCAAAGGGAAATATCCATGGATACAGACATATTTTTAACTACAATATTAGCAGATTTTGTAATGCACAAGTACTAATAACTGCACTTGCAAAGATAATGTTTGAGGTAACAAAATAGGTAAGCAGGGAAATGCCTGCCACCAGTGAAAAAACATCATATAGGGTATTAACAACTGGTTGTGAACAGGAATATTAGTGAAAGTTCATTTTCACTATATATATATAGCACCAATCAAAGAATAACATGTACCTACACTGCCTGGCCAAAAAAAAGTTCACCACCTGGATTTAACTAAGCAAATAGGTACGAGCCTCCCATTGAATAATTTCTGTATGGGTGATTATGTTTCAGCTGGCAACAAGTGATATAAGGATAGTGGCGAACCATCATCTTAGAAGAAAAAATGTGGTTGAAAAAAATCTTGAATGACTTAAATGTAATCACTAAAATGTGTGGTGAAATCAAATTGTAAAAAAACAACAGTCAAATTCAGGACTATGGTTAATAGTGAAAGTAAAAGCATTTCCACACACACAATGCAAAGGTAACTCTAGGGATTGGGACTTCAGTTTGCTAGGGAGCATAATATTTTGTTGGACTGCCTTTAGCTTTGATCATGGCACACATTTGCTGTGGAATTGATTCAATAAGCTTCTGCAATGTCTCAACATTTATTTACGTCCAGAGTTGCATTAATTTTTTTGCCAAGATCTTGAATTGACGATGGGAGAGTCGGACACTGTGCAAAGTCTTCTCCAGGAAAGGAAATGCTTTTACTTTCACTATTAAACATAGTCCTGAGTTCTACTGTTTTTTTTTTTTTTTTACAATTTGATTTCACCACACATTTAAGTGATTACCGGTCATAATCATTCAAGATTTTTTTCCAACTACATTTTTTCTTCGAAGATGATGGTTCGCCACTATCCTTATACCACTTGTTGCCAGCTGAAAAATAATCACCCATGCAGAAATTATCCAATGGGAGGCTCGACTTTTTTTTTGGCCAGGCAGTGTTTATAGTCTATTTGGACCCTAGCCTTTTTTCAGAATAAGGGCAAAAAACAGAATACTGTGCATACGATCACATTTGCTGTCCTTGCTGCATGTCCATGGTAATTGCCGGCTCACTGATTTCTACAGAGGTGACTGAACAAATTTTTCACAATAATCCTAAATGCCTCAGTGCTTCTCTCCCGCTCCTTTACAACTGCAACAACACTGCACAAATCTGTCCTGCTAGCTCAGGAATGGGCGCTAAATCTGTCCAGCTCTCAGCACTCTACATATGCACACATGCAAATCTTATACTGTATATTGCACCTTCAAAGAAAGAAAAAAAATAAAATGACACAACATAACTGGCTAACCAACCAATCAGCAAAACTTGACAAAGGCAGATTGGCCTATTAAACAGCCCTAACGGACTGTAGTTTAATTTACCAGTGACTTTAGTTTGAACTTTTCTTTAATGAAAATAAACACCCTCTTTACAGGACTAGACATCTTGGATGTAACGGGGGTCTTGTAACATATTACAAGCGCACATCTGGACTTTGAGCTTGGTCTAAGGTTTTGTTCATGCATTCATATGAACTCATTATGCCATATCATAAATCTTGCTGTGGTCCATGTGCAGCCATGATTGCATGTATGTGCTGTTGTCACCAAAACTCTAACCTCAAACTAACATCTGCTTCAGGCCCCATCAGGCCTTAGATCGTGATAAATGTAAGAACATGATTGCTGCAGATGAGAGGAATGCACTAATTCTTAATCACAGAGAAACACATGAACAGATGCTTTATTGAGCTTGACCTTTTCCATTTAACTCCAATTAAAAGAGCACTAACAATAAATACATACAATGAACTGGGTTTATTACAGAACATCTTAGCAGGTTAAAGGTACAATATTGACCATGTTAAGGCTTTGATTTCTGCTTTCTAATCTGATCTGAGTATTTGAATGCAAAGTTATATGAGTAGGATGATCATGGTGGAAAGCTGTATGAGGGGGTGGGGCCCTGAGAAGAGGAGTTATGTTGGGATGGCATGCAGGCCGCGCCATCCTGGGAGATTAAAACAGAGAGTTGACGCTGCCAGCGATAACAGCAGGAAAGATAATAAAGGAGAAGGTGTTTCCTGTGAGTGTTCCCTCAGGAAAGGTTCTCCTTCTTCCAGCACTACGGGTTTACTATGGACTATACAGTATGTATGCAAAAGGATCTCAGTGGTCATCTTGAATGGATTTGCAAAATATTTGCTAATCAAATAAAACAATTCAGCTTTCAGAGGAAGGGGAAAGGTTAGAGTACAGACTGTAGATGTAGACTGAAATGCAGGCAGAGACATAATATGTTTGGCATACAGAATAAGGCTGTCATAATCACTTTGTGACAAACAACAGTGTTAGTTCTGAACTCACTGACTCAGTCTGTCATTGCACTTATGGTGTCACTGGTGATGCTTTTAAAATGTATTTCACCACAGAAAATATGTTCTTAAATGTCATTTACTGTATATTGTTGTACTCAGTGTATAAAAGTGAATGTGACACAAAATACTCCAATCTAACGCAAATAACCCCAGAAATCATGCTAAATGTACAGATAAAATAACAGAATAAATAAATAATACAGAATAAATAATAAAAGAATAAAAAATAACTGTGGTGACTCTTCAAAGACTGCTTGGTTGTGTTTAAAGTAATTGTTCCGACATGTTAAAATAAAACAAAAACACAAACTAAGTTCCCTTAACCAGTTTACCGTCATACAAAAACATGCATGTCTACAATGAATTTCAGTCTTATACCCCAAAAAAAGTATTCACATTGTACGTACACCGCATAAAATGGATGCAAAAAATAAAATAACAATTACACAAACTTACTGTAGAACCAAAAATATAGCTTGCTTTTCCATGGCTACTTTATTATCTTCAGTGATATGAAACATATTGACAGCATTATGTGCATGTGGCAGAATTACACAGCAGTACTCTGTTTTAAAATATGGTACAGTATATGGGAAAGTTGTGAAGCCTTTCGGATTTCAGAGCCAGTAACATGGGTTCACTATGGTAGACTTACATGGATGTATACTTGTGTGCTTATATGAAGTTTGGGTTAGGATCTATGTTGTGATGGAAGGTGGTCATTTTTTCACACAACTGCATTTCTAAGACAGTGACTTATTGTGCTGAGTTGCCCTCATCTACTGCAGCTGTAGAGAAGCAGAAGTGACACAATGAAGAACTTCACAGTGAGCTGAAGGAGCCTGGAGGAAAAACAGACCCAAGTCATCTACGAAGAAAGCTGTGTATTATGGCTATTCATATGGATGACGGCAATGGAGAGAGTTGTTTGCTTAGAAATAGACTTTAGATCCCATATTGTGACAGTTAAATTTATATCTGTCTATTAAAGAGTTCTGCAAGGGTGTTTTTAAGTATGAATTATATCAGTTGTCTTGGCCCATCTCTGAGGAGCAGCAAGTGGCAACCAGTGCCCATGGAGCATTTGAGGGTGGTCTTCTGCTGGATTTGAACCTGCAACCCTCCTATCAGAAGTGCAGTTCTTTAACTTCTAAGCCTCCACTGCCCCATTTGTTGGTGAAACTTTTCTGAGGGCATATGTAGAACTCTGCCACATACCCTCACTCCCCCTTTCACTGTGAGCACAGTTGAAACCAAAATGTGGGATCACATTCTTACAGAATTCTACTGTAAACACAGGATAACAACCTTTTCATGAATCATTTTCTGAAAATATATATACATTAGCCAGTAACTCAAATGAGCAGGCTAATTTTTGTATTGACTGGTTAAAAACGGCATTAAATCTACGTTGTAAAACTTACTGGTTCATGGGGGCAGGACTAATGCACTTTAGCTTAACTATGATGGGTTATGATTTGTGACGTCATAAATCATATTTCAAAATGGACAGTTTTTTCTGGAGGCCATCTTACTTCCATCTTATTTCTAAGCAAGTTCATTTTTTCACAGCTTTTATTTTACATCACAGGGTTTAGAAAATCCTTTAAAAAAATCCTGAAAGATGGATTTTCACAGTATGGGACCTTTAGTGACCACAGAAGCATGTAGGCATTTTCCATTCTGGATGTTTAAAAAGTACCTCTCTTTTGTAACTATAAACATTTATGATATATTCTACACATCTTCCACTTGTCATGGCAGTATTATTCTCTTGATTTTTCACTATTCTGACTCATGTGTGACTCAGTCCGAGCTTCTCCAGATGTCACAGGTGCTCTCAATTTCATTATCAATTATATGCCCAATCACGTTGCTTCTACCATCTGTGAACTGCCATCTGAGAGAAACGTCAGCACCAATAGCATTTAAATTTTTGTCACCACCGCAGCCCAGACTGTGCGATACGAGCCTTTGTTTTCTTGTGCCATGTTTCCAAGCTGTTGGTTCCAGTTCAAAGAATAAGTAGAAACCAAAGCATGCCCCAGCTGACTTTTAATCACAATCACCCAGGCACTGGCTCACTCACAGAGAGAAGGAGGCCTGTAATTAGATGACAATGGGCCCCTCTCTGGTGCACATATTGATGGCTGATGGGTGACCACATAAATATTGATCAAAGACGAAAGCGCAGGAAGGGCAGGGGGAGCGACATGGCTGGTATAGATGCTTAGTTGTGTGAACAGGTGACAGACATCTTCCAGACCCTGCTATGGCTCTGGTCTGCTGCAAATAATTATATATTAGCAGAGAATTCACCACCCAGGAGAAAGAAAGAAACAAAGAAGTCTAATAGTAAAGGTCCTTTGAGATTAGATAAAGACCACTATTTCCTGAACATAATGGCACTGATTGGAAAACACCAACACTGAAAGCACAGTGTTGGTAGTGGAACTTTTTTTTTTAGCTTCACCGAGGATGCTACATCATTTTTCCTATTTGTCCAACTGTCCACCTGTCCGTTAGCAGAAATACGTAAAAATCACAGCAATTATTTTCATAAAACTTTGTGGAAGGGCCAAGGTCAAACCCCTTAAATTTTGGAGTAAATCCATAAAATGAGGTGGGAGCTGGAATTGTTTTTCACTTTTCTAAACACTGGAGAGCTTCAGGCAAACTTAGAATGTAGAATGGTAACAATTTACAGCAAATTAAAAAAAAAAAAGCTAGGAGGTTCGATAGCACAGACCTCCATCAAGGCCAAAAACCCACTCTTCTACTCATATTGCAGTGTTACTAAACCACAAATTATAACAACATTTTACTCCTTGTAACTGATCTTATTTAAATATGATCCTGGTAACCAGTGACCCATTTGGATGTTAGGGATATTTGAGCCATGTTTAAACTGATGTCCTATTTCAAATAAACTCTAATAGATGCATATTGGCCTAACACTTCTTCTAACCCTAATTATTTTTATTACTTTCAGATCACATCACACAGTGTCACTGCTTTCATCACAGAAGTCATCTGATTGTTCAGGTGATTGAAACACTTCTCTTGAGAGTTATTATGATATTCTCTGACAACTGAATTGTACGGCAGCAATCTACTTTAGTGCATGTTGGTCTGAGAACAGTTTTCATCTTTTCTTCTCTAATCACTTTTTGTTTCTGGTTCTGTCAAACAACTTATTTGCAGCTTCATTTTTGGTCACTGCAGTAAAGCTACACTTGTCTCTGTATTTGTCCAAAGGCAAACTCCACCCATTGTTCAACAGTCAGCCAACTTCTTCTGTCTGAGCTCCTCTGCTTACCTTTTTACATGCTGTTTGACATCGCACTGTTGCGTGATTGTCGTGCTTTTCTGTTCAGTCTGAAATACACTTATGGGAGAAGAGAAACCCATACAAAGCAGGTATCTATGACATTTCTGTGTAATAATGGCTCATAAATAACTGAAGTTACCTGAAGTAAGTTATTTTCCTTTCCAGGTTACGTCATCACAAAATCACTACTCTTGTATATGTCAGTACAGATGATAC
>JAQQAE010019906.1:0-10819 GCA_029823295.1 Pseudamia nigra | reverse complement strand
ACACAGCGCTGCCCAGGCCGTGTTGACACAGCCAACAGCCGTTAGCAGCCTCTGTCTGTGTTAAGAGCCGGCAGCTCCGGTCTCTGGAGTTGTTCACAGTTACGGACGTGTGCAGTGTCCACGGACACACTACCAAGTCATAAGCCACGGTAAGAATACATTCTAAATCATTTTAGAACTAATTTCATTTACTCCGTTTCAGATAATTCACATAACTTCCTTTTCAAATAATAATAATGAATAAATGTGCAGGTACGGGTGTATAATACTATGATAATTTGATAATTGTAAATGTTAAGGTTTTGGGGCTTTTGCTGCAGATATTTCAGTGCTGGGCTCTACAATTCCCCTATGTAGTGCTTTGTCACGTTTCTGGATATTCCCACAGCGCTCGCAGCCACACCCTCCATAAACACCTGCCTTCTAATCATTATGCCCCAGTAAATAGACAGTACCTGGTGCCACACACTGGTTCTGTGCCAGACTGTCTGCTGTGTTCACCAGCTGTTGTTATTCACATGTTCACGCTGTAAGACTCAGTGCAGTTTTATAGCTCAGACCAGAGTTTTTAGTCTCACATTACTTTGTCCGGTTCCCCACAGTCATGAAAAACTGTGGAATTTGAAAATGTCATATACCACTCCTAAGTTGTAAGAGCCTACTGCCGCTTGGTCACGGAGCCTTGGAGTCCCGGGTATAGTGTCACTTAATAATGCACAGGGCACCAGAGAGAAGTCAGTGTAAAACCCTGGAGCAGTGGGCAAGGACCGAGGGTAATGAGGCCAATATGAAAGTGGCTTAAAGCTGTAACACTTCAGATGTCTGCTGGGGTGACCCCTAAAAAGCGAGATGCACATCTCTTCTGTGTATGCACAGATTTCTGGATTTTTAATTTCGGCTACCAATTCACTTTGCCGTGATTTAAAAGAGAAGGACAAATGATAGACTGTGTGCTTAAACATTACTGAAGCTCGGCCTTAAATGTGAGTCACAGTCACAGTGACAGGTGCACATTGTGCTGTATATGGTTGTTGAGCGGTGATTATGAGCTACAATGGTGAAAAAAACAACATAATTGCGCCACACGTACAGTAGTATTATCCAGTAGTGTACATGTACACGGCTGTTTGATCTAATCACATATCATACTGTATAAAAAGACCCCAAGGGATGAAAAGGTTGGGTGAAAGCAGGAAGAAAATGAAAACATGATCAAACCTAATTGCATCTTGTTCTTGTTCATGAATTACGGCTTGTAAATATGCCAACCATCATTAGATGCAACTGCTGAGACATCAAAATAAGTTGTAGTTACACTGAGAGAGGATAAAAAAAAATTAGTCGTACTGCATTTTCACTACATGTATCTTGTTAATGTTAAACTGTCTTTTCTTGAGCAGGTCCAGGTACACGACTGTCACATGTTTTAATTTTATCCTTCATCTCTGACAGGGCTGGTGTCTAGTAATAGAACCCAGTTTCAAAATGTTTCAACATTATTCAGGGAGATTTAACTGTAAAACAAAAGTATAATAAGTTTAATAACGATACAACGCACCATGATGAAGACAACAGAGAAGGCTTCCTGCTGAGTACATATCCTACAATGTCCGCTGACATACACATGGACGGTGATAAAAAAAATAATTCCTGTATTTTCGTCAATCCATCCATTTGTTAGCCTCTAGATGTTGGTAATTTCTGTGCAATCCACTTAGGTAGGTAGTGCTCTTTTACATACCCTTGAATAGTTTTGTTTTTCAGGAAAATGTACTTTTGAGAGCAAGTTTTTTTTTGGAGCACTTTATACTCTTACTAAGTTACATTTAACCACAGTTCAATAAGTAGGAGTAAAAAGGTTGAAATGAACAAAAAAAAATTGATACAGTGGACAAAATGAACAAAATAATCAAGCAAATGAATAAATAAGCAACGAAATGAGCAGAGATGATGACCAAAATCAACAGGATAAGCACAAAACTGAACAAAAATGAAACAAAATTGGAAAAATGAGCAAAAAATTAATACAATTATCCCAAAAATGAGCAAAATGGATCAATTCTAAAATATCAAACACAACAAGCACAAATGAACAACATAGTCAAGCAAAAAAATCGATAAATTCAGCAACAAATGAGCAACAGTGATCAAAATAATCAAGTAAGTTAACAAAATTAACAAAATAAGCAACAAAAATTGAACAAACACAAAATAAGCAACAACATTAGTAAAAGTGAACAAATTGAGCAACAGCAGTGATAAAAAAACAATAAACAGTGAGAAAAGGGAGAAAATGACAAATAAAACTGAGCAATACCAATAAAATAAGCAACAAAATGAACAAAAATGCTCAAAATAAGCAAGGAAATAAACAAAAATGACCAACATACTTATTTGAATGCAATACATTCTGTTATAATAAATTCCATGTTATAAATTTATTCACTACTTGTGTAGTTTTGTATGTACTACTTTTTTACGCTTACTCAAGTACTTATGCTTTTACTTGAGTACTGTTTCTGTGTACTCTACACACCTGCGTCCACTGTAATGCAACACACACAGCTTTACTTGGAATCGTTTTGATCACACACAGACATGTACTAGATTTCTTGACTATGTGAGGCTGGGATTTCCAGTGAATTGTGCAGCCTGCACGAGGAGGCAGCAGGAGCAAATGGATCATGCCAAAGCCCGCCTCCTCCAACCATGCCCGAGCCAAGGAAGCATTTGGACTGACTATTGTGAGTGCACTGTAACTCAGTGTTTTTTCATGATGACTCAAACATTTTATTTGGATCCTCTGATCTGGCGGCCCACTGTTAATTTTTTGTCTCTGTTATTAAAATATAGTGGTAAATAGTTTGGTTAATGTGCTTGGCTTTGATTGATAGGATTGACAGCCACTCTTACTTTGGTGGAGTAAGATTGAAACAGATACTTGTAGATTTTACCACACTTTTTTTCCATTGGGTTAGTGAGCAGCTATTTGTGTTAGATTATTCATAACCTCCGACGCATTGAAGCTCTGCCCTTTTTATCTACTGTAAATGGCCACAAAATCCCCTGGCCAGTTTTGACACTGACCTTGACCGCTTTCCGTGAAGGTCACAGCATATTTCATTCAGCAGAGTCAATAACCATATGACATTTTCAACCTCACTAAATAGCTAGAAATATATGCAGGTCCAAGTGCAAAGATTTCAGACCCTTCCACTCTTCAACATCAAAGTCAAGGTCATTTGACTTAGACCTTGACTTTCATCATTTATTTATATTGGTCTACCACAAACTACTGGCTAGTTTACTAACATCATGCAATGGACCTTTAAGTGGGCAAAACCCTTAGTTGGATGTGGTTGAAGTACTATGATGGAACACTGTGAAAAAATATGTGTTCATGTTTGTTTTCCCTTAACCTTTCTTCCATACCAAGTTAGGCATATACCTCAACCTACCATACTGTATTTGTGGCATTACTGCCCATCTGTTGGACTTATGTCATATGTTGGAAAATGATGTTCAGCTGTACTGTGTGCGTTGAAATGTGATTCCCCGAGACTCCCTGACCAACTGGCAGTATGTGAAGGGTTGGAAATGAGAATATGTTGGAGGTAACAAGTCAAAATTTTCAAAGTTTAAGAAAAGAGTCCTCACTTTTAAGCTTCAGAATGTCTTTAGTACCACATAGATTCACAAATACAAGTTCAAACATTTCTTTGAAATAAACTACTGTACATTTTTTCCCAGCTGACTTTCCCTCTTTATTCTAATGTAAAAATGGACTAATCCCAGAATCAAAAGAGAATGTTTTAAATTCATAATGATTCATAATGTCAGATTTAGACCCATTAGACAGATTTTAGAAATGGAGTTTACTTCAACCATGTAATCAGGACATAGCTTATTAGCCTACCTGTTTTAGACTACAGTGGTGCCTCGGATAACAACGTTAATCTGTTCCGACGTCACGGTCTGTATCTGAATCAATCGTTATTCGAAGCGACTTTTTCCATAGGAATACATGTAAAACCAATTAATCCGTTCTGGACCCACGACAAACTCTCATACACATACTTTAGTATGTATTACAAACCCCTACCTGCACATTTATTCATTATTATTATTTGAAAAGGAAGTTATGTTAATTATCTGAAATGGAATGAATGAAATTAGTTCTAAAAATGATTTAGAATGTATTCTTGCCTTGGCTTATGACTTGGTAGTGTGTCTGTGGACACTGTACATGTCCATAACTGTAAACAACTCCAGAGACCGGAGCCGCCGTCTCTTAACATAGACAGAGGCTGCTAACGGCTGTTAACTGTGTCGACACGGCCCGGGCAGCGCCGTGTCGAGCTGGCGTGTCCAGGCTGGGCAGCACCGTGTCAACATGGTCGGACACAGCGCTGCCCAGGTGTGTTAACGCTGCCACCGTGTCAACACGGTCTGTGCTAACACAGGCAGCTAACAGCTATTGGCCCACGCAGCGCTGTGTCCGGGCTGGGCAGCGCTAGCACTAGCGCTAGTGGCTAGCATTCTGACTTCCGGGTCATTCTCTTCGAGACCCAGAAGTGACGCATACGTGACCCCGGCATAGACACGTCTTCTTGTGTTGTCCGGATAATTCGTCGTTATGTGGTTCTATTTTTTTGGAGTTTTTTTCGTCGGTATCCGAATTTTTCGTTGTCAGGAGCTGTCGTTGTCCGAGGTTCCACTGTACTTGAAATAAAGGACTAACAAATTAAAAATGAAAAATTCAATGTTCAATGCAATTAACAACATTAACAGTCCACTTTGTACAGGATGGGAATCGTCTTGAAAATGTGGGAACTGGTTTGTAATTATTGCCAAAACCACTTTGCAGTGGTGCTGAAGTAACCACGGAGGTCATTAAAGTCAGCCTGCATAGTTTTCTTAAAGAATGAATGAACTTTATTGTCATTGTCATATGTTTCCATCAACAATGAAATTACTTTTCTCCCACTGAAGGGGGAGGGAGCTGCAGCGCATAATGTGTGCTGCTCCGTGGATAGTCGAGTAAAAAAACACTGATGATAATAAGGATGAGGGTATAAAAGAGCCAGTTTTTTCACCCAACTGACTCCAGCCAGCACAGACAAATGTTGATCCATAGAGATGTAAAAGCGATATGACTAAGAGCCAATGCACACAAACAAATGAGTTTGATGTAGAACTGAGGGAAGTGACCCAAATCTGAATTTAAATGATCCCATGTTTAGTTTGTGCCGTTATGAAAGACACATATAGGGGGAAAAAGCAGCCAGTTTGAATGTTTGTGTTTTTGATGGTTTCTGCACAGTTTTCTAGTCTTTGTCTTGCAAAAAACCTATGTGACAGGAAACGATGAGCATCAACATAGACTTTAAGAACAAATTCCATTTCATGATTTTGTGCTTTAAAGGTTTAGTGTACATTATTTAGATGCATTTAGGAATAATGTTAGTGTTTGTAATCCAATATATTCTTCACTCTTCCATATGGTGGCCACGAAAAACCTAGAAAGTCACTCATTTGAACTTTTTTTGTTTTTTAGTTAACAGGGTAATAGTTTTGCACCTTCTGGACTTTATTTTGTAAAATACATCAATAAAACTAGAATGGCACACAATAGAGCGCAGACTGCCAACAAGGCCCATAGAGCACTCTGCCAACACATATGGATCCACACCAAAATCCATCATATTCAACTGAATATACATTAAAAATATCATAGATGTGCCTTTTCATTCACTCCACATTATCACAGCTGTGCCAACTCATGGGGATCAAACTTCAGAACCTTCTTGGTGAACCTTCTTCTGAGGTGCCAGCGCTAACTGCTGTTCCACTAGACCCCCCCATTTTTCATCAAGATCCATTCATTATAAGAAGTTTCCGAAAATGTTGAAAAATGCCTTCCAACATTAAAGAAAGTTTGTATTTCCTTGGCTCAAACTCTACCCCTTAACCAAATTTTGTGAAAATTGGGTCACTGTTTTTATGTAATCCTGCTAACAGACAAACCAACAAGAAGTTTGACAACTATGCCATTATTTACATGTGTGATGTTCTTCAAAAGATAATGTTGCAAGTTATTAAAGTCGCAGTTTGCCATAAAACTAAAGAGTAAAAGTATGAACAAGGTGCATAGTGAAAAGTTTCTGCAGATCAACATGCAACTCACTCTGACCCATTCTATACAAATATTATCGGTACCGTATTGAGCAACATGGACATCTTTGTCTTTTTTTACATGCAGGTAAAACCTGGAACCCCAACTTCACATACAGTATGGTTGGTAACACTACGCAGACAGGTTATGGTTTCACTGAGTGCAGGCATAAAATTTCTTGGTTAGGGTTAGAGGATGAAGGGTCAGGGTGCAGAATAGTCAGAAAACAAGTAAAATATCCAACTGAAAGTATATAAAGCTGAACTCAATTACTGGCCTCCTGTGTGCAAATCTCTAGTTCAGTTGTACCTCTAAAACCACCTCATCCACCTGCTCCCCATCCGATCCACAATCCCAAATACCCTGCATAATGTATTTATTAACTGATAATACAGGCATTAGTATTGCATGCAGTTTGAAAGTCAATTACCTGTGGTGTTTGTATGCAGGTAATTGAGAATACACCACAATATGATGATTTTGCGTGCAGTCTTCTAATCTCTTGTATTAATGAAAGTGCAACTTTTTAAACTTGTAACATTATTGTTAGATTGACAAATGCCATATATATGCAAATGATGGCATAATTCAAATGAGATCAGATGATTATGTTTCTCATTATTTTTTTCTTAAGTTAGTTCCCATCAGAGGTGGGTAGTACATTTACTCCTGTACACGTACTTTAGTTTTTTCACATAAATGTACTTCCGAGAGTAGTTGTTTTGCAAAATACGTTTCACTCTTACCGGTTTCATTTGTGGTGAAAAGTTTATTTCTTCTCAGTTATATTTGGCCACAACTCAGTGAGTAAAATGATTGTCATAAAAATACAAAACCTAAAATAAAAAAATTTACAAAATACTCAAGTAAATTATAAAAATCAAAATTAAACAAAAAAATGAGCACACATTTACAAACATAATCAAAAAGCTAAAGAAGCAACAAAATGAACAAAACTGACAAAATATTAGGATTAAACCACAGTTATTAAGAAAATTGTACAAGGAGGCCAAGTAAATTAGATTTACTTATTAGATTAACATAATAAGCACATATAAACAAAATATGCAGCAAAATGAGCATAAATTAGCAACATAAGTAAGTAAATTATAATATTAACATAATAAGCACAAATAAATGTATACAACATGGAACAAAATTATCAAAAAATAAGAAAATAATCAAGTAAATTAACAAAATTAACAAAACAAGCAAGAATATAAACAAAATATGCAACAAAATGGACAAAATAATTAAGAAAACTGAACAAAATATTCAAGTAAATGATAAAATGAACGTAATAGTTAGAAATGAACAGCATGTCCAACAAAATGAGCAAAAATGATCAAAATAATCAAGTCAGTTAATTAGAACAAAATAAGGAACCAAGTTGTGAAAAGTGTAATAAACTGTAATAAATTCCACATTATGAATTTACTCACTACTTGAGTAGTTTTTTTCTGAGATTCTCTTTTATTCAAGTACTTATGTTCTTGAGTACTTCAACTTGAGTCACTATATTAAAATGTAACAGTACTTTTACTTGAGTGCTGTTTCTGTTTATACCCCACTGGGTGTCTAGTCTAATTGTTTACAATAGAACAATAGACTGCCACTAACAATCAACTAAGAGCGAGCTCACAACATCATAGACAGCGCTGTTGAAAAAATAAACAAAATAATCATGGAAATAAACAGAATTCATCAAAATAGCTGTTTGAACTCAATATGTGAAACTTCCACATTATGAAGATACTGACTGCTTGAGTACAGTTGTTTTTTGTGACATGCTCTTTTACTCAAGTGCTTATGTTTATGGTACTTCTACTTAAGTCTTTGAAATTCTAAGGTAACTACTTTTACTTGAGTACTCTTTATGTTTACTCTTCCTCAGGTACTCAGGTACTTTACAAATCTCTTCCACCCTGAGACGTAGAAGGTATCAGTGATACTCCTCAGCCCTACCATCCTTTATAACAGACCAATAAGGAGGAGTCTATTTTATGCTGCAGTAGTTAATTCTAAGGTAACAAAAGTAGAGCACTTCTTAATTTCACATGATTATACACTGATGAAAACAGAACTACAGATATAATATTCCATTTCTGTAATTAGATCCCTCTAAACACCGTAAATCTTCCACAGTGGGCCTTCAAATCAAAGGGTAAAAAGCTACCAGGAGGATTAATCTAATCTGTGTTACACTAATATTCATCCATCAAATTAAATGTCCGTATACATCCTGGAAAGATACTTTACTACAAGCACTACAACGATGCATCAGCCTGAGAGAGGATATATTTACTGTTGTGGGTGATGAATTGTATTGTGGAGCCACAAAGTGTAAAAGCAACAGATATTTTAGGTTACCTTGTCTTTCCTCCTAACACAGTTGCCATAGTTGCCAGAACTGTGTCTGTTCCTCTTCGGTCTCTGCTTGTGTCTTTGCTGCTGCTATTTTGGTCTCGCTCTCAGTCCAAAGTGTCAGGCGGCGCAGGAGGGGAGTGGCAAGTCAGTCTCTCACCACGGGGAGAGAACGGAGAGTAAGGCTGTCTAGTCAGAACCCCATAAAGACGTTAGTCTCACAGGTACATGATAATGAAGGTGCTGGAATCTATATTCCTGACACCCTCCCACAGCGCCACACACACACACACACACACACACACACACACAGATGTTTGAACATTTGTACTTTTTCCATCTGTATTTTTAGGACCAGTAGCTATACATAGTCCCCACACTGACACATAAAGGTAACGAGAAGGCTAAATTACACTATTTAATATTGTAAACTTAATATGTACTCAAGTCTTTGTTACATCCAGAGCTTAAACCTGCTTAAGTGAGTCTCCAGTTTTAATTAAACTTACCTCAGCCTGCAGTGTTTAACTATAATTGAAAAAAACTTACATTTTATTGATTTTATTTAAATTTTTTACTTTATTTTCAATGAGCTACACAATACACTGTATGTATGTAATGTATGTGTTAAAGAAACACTTCAATTACACATCACTACTTGATACATACAGTGAGCCCATTTACATGTACAATAAAAATTTGATCAATATCCGATTTCTGGAGTTATCTAATTATTCAAGTCACCAGGTAAACAGTATAATGATATGCTTTATCAGATAACAGCAGTTATCTGATTATGAGAAATTGGATGAACACACCTAAATTTCTCTCCAATACTTTGATGTCTTTGTGTATGTATATCTGTTAATATGAGATTTTTTTTCTTTTACATCTGCGCAGGTTTAAAAAAATTGTAGGAACTGAAGTTTTGTGGAATAAGTGGAGGAAACCTCATTATGCCAAGACCAAGGCAAATGCCTGCCGTATGAAAACCAACCGTCATTTTCTCCACATGGAGTGGAAATGAAAAACAGCAGCAGTGTGTCGTCTATTTTGCAGACCTATTAGCTCCCACATCATGACAGTTAAGACTGTCCGTAGGCGTTGCTATGTTCAACAAGACAAGACCATATGTTAACAGGATGGTTGAGTCTTATGTCACTACATACATACATACTACAAAAGAAATCAGATAATGGACTGAAACATGTGAAACAGGGTTTTTTAATTATCACATTCCTGAAGTGCACGCAAGTGTCTGATCTGATTATTACAATTGTTTGATAATTGTCTCCCACTTATTGTGGTCATGTAAACGGCCTCATGAATTTGGTCAAGAACAAAATATATAAACAATGGCCAATGGAAACCAATCCCATTAATCCACTGAGGACTGGATTCAAAATCATCTGAAAACAAAAGGAAAAAAATTTAATTACAGACTCATCTAATTTGCATACAGTTGATTGTAGAAACTCATAATGGGACTCAGTAATGTGTATGAATGTCTGGGCATGCTCCTGGTGAGTCTGCAGATGGAGTCCTGGGGGATCTCCTCCCAGACACACTACAGGGCATCACTGAGCCTCCTGGACAGTTTGTGGTTTTACCTGGCGATATCTAATGCATCGACACACTATGTCCCATAGGTGCTCTATTGGATTTAGGTCAGGCAAATGAGAGGGCTAGTGAATGCCTTCCTCCTCCAAGACCTCTATGCACACTCTGACATACATTTGAAGTGAAGTGAACTGAACACTATAAATGTTCCAGACTGGCTGATCAGAGCCCAGACCTTAATGCAGGGCAATTTGTGGCTAGACTCGAAAAGGGCTATTCACTCATGATTGCTGTTCATCATGTGCAAAGAAGAACAGAGTAAAAGCCCATCTGTTGGCATCACTGTCAAATACTAAAAAGATACATTTCACTCATCTTTGTTTACTCAAATTAATTTTGAAATGTCTAAGTAGTCTAGCCCCAGAGCCTCTATTCAGCTACATCTAAAGACACAATGGTAACACAGTAACAGCGAGCATGGTAATAGTAAAATACCACATTGGAGATCTACATTTGGATAGTCCTCCCCTTGAATCACCACCTTATCATGGTGCAGGGGTTTGCATGCATGAGTGATCCTATGTTGTCAGGGGCAATTTGCCCCAGGTAGGGTCTCCCAAGGCAAATTAGTCCTAGGTGACAGGTCAATCAATCAATCAATCAATCAATCTTTATTTGTATAGCGCCAATCATAATTGCCGATTATCTCTAGGCGCTTCA
>JAQQAE010019905.1:0-10820 GCA_029823295.1 Pseudamia nigra | reverse complement strand
ACATAAAAAGTCTCCAGCTGATCCAAAATGCTGCAGCATGAGTTTTAACTGGAGTCAGAAGGAGGGACCATATTTCTACAATACTAGCTTCTCTTCACTGGCTACCTGTAAAATTTAGGATTTAATTTAAAATCCTCCTCTTAACTTACAAAGCCCTAAACAACAAGGCTCCATCCTATATCAAGGCCTTATTGTGCCCCATAAACCAATCAGAACTCTCTGCTCCCAGAGTGCAGGTCTACTTGTGGTTCAATCTAGAATCTCTAGAACTAGACTGGGAGGCAGAGCCTTCAGTTACCAAGCTCCTCTCCCGTGGAATCAACTTCCAATTTGAGTGTGGGATGCAGACACACTCTGTACCTTTAAAACTAGGATTAAGACTTTACTTTTTGACAAAGCATATAGTTAAGTCTAGGTCAAGAAAACTCCTAATCTTCTCTTAGTTCTGCTGCATAGTCCTAGGCTGGTGGGGGACTGTGATGCACTGAGATTTGCTTTTTACCTCTTTCTTTATCTCATTCTTTAACTCTTCCTATACCGCTCTCTCTCTAAATCTCTTCCCTTCCTCGCACTGTCTTTCTCTCTCCTCCCCTCTCTCCCTCTACATCTCTCACCTTCTCTCTAGTCACTTCTTTCTCTGTCCCTCCCCGTGCCTCTTTCTTATTTTCTATTTGCAATACCGTGATACTAACTTGTGTCTTCCCTGTAGCTTTGTGCTTCCTCCCTCTGCCCTAGGTCTCCAGGTCTCTGTTTTAGGCCTCTCGGTGTCCTTCACTGTCGTCCAGTGTCTGTGTTGTTTGTTGTTCTATCTCATCTCTTTTCTTTTGTCTCTCCTCTGTCCACTAACTCCAACCGGTCGAGGCAGCTGGCCGCCTACCCTGAGCCGCTGGCTCTGCTGGAGGTTTTTCCCTTCCATTAAAGGAAGACTTTCCTCCCCCTGTCGTCCTTGTCTTGCGCTCGGTGGTTTTGTTGGGTTTACTCTTTGTATAGTCTTGAGGTCTCTGCCTTGACTTGTGAAGCACATCGAGATAATCTTCGATTATGCTTGGCACTATATAAATACAACTGAGTTGAAAAAAAAAAAGTCGGTCACGATCGACCAAGGTAGTGTCAGTAGATTGCATGACATTAAAAAAATAGACATCAGCCTATCATCCATCCTGTGACTTGATTGATTTACAGGGCAGCCAGTCAAATGACATCTGACTTTTTCTGACACTTACGTCACTGCGCATGCGCAAACAACCTATGTGCAGCAAAACTAACAAGCTAGATACATCCAATTTTTAGCCCTGGGTTTTTTCTCTTAAACCTAAGAAAAGGTATAAAAATGAGTGGGGGAGCTGGACCAAGTAAGAAGACAAAAATTTATCACTATTGTACAGAATGGGAGGAGGACTTTTTTCACGGTGACATTTTCGAAGTGCATTTGTCTCATCTGCCAGTCTATCATCTCAATTACAAAAAAGGGAAATGTAGAGCGGCATTTTCGTACTGTTCAAAGTAAATACGAGATTGACTTCCCACCGAAAAAAGCTGAGAAAGAGAAAGGTGAAGGAACTAAAATGCCAATTATCAGGACAGCAGTCATTGTTCACAGTTCAAAAGTGAAAGCCACTACCAAAGCATCATTTTGGGTGAGTCGAATCATCAGAGTTAACTCAGGTAATGACAAAAACTGTACATAGTTAATTGTGTTGTGCGATTTTGTCTCATGTATGTGAAGATTCTGTCGTCCAGGTCGTGGTATTCAAGGCCTGTGGTTTTCCTTCTGTCGACTGGACTGGAAATTTGGTTTGAACACCAGTTCCTCAGGCCAGTTCCTCAGGCCTCTCCCCGCCGACGGGGAGCAGACGACCCCCATACCGGGCTCCCGGAAGGCGGGGTTTGAACTTAGGGGGACGAAGGCGATAGGTCCGGTCGCTCTGTCATCTATCGGGAAGCCCTGCATTCCCGCGGCCTGTGCCCCTGCCTTTGGTTTCCACCCAAACCACACAGCACCAGACCCTTACGACCCTTCCTGCAGGTGGTGGGTCCACAGTAAAACATAGCCATAAGGGTCTTCTGAATCGCTCTTAGTCTGATGGTGTCACCAAGGACCAATTTGCCTCAGGAGACCCTACCAGGGGGGACATTACCCCGGACAACATCACTCAAACCCCTCCACCATGATAAGGTGGTGATTCACGGAGGGGCTGTTGATTATTGTTCTTGTTTAATTTATTTTGTATCATAGGTGGCATGTGGAAAAACAACAAACAAAATTAAAAGATTTTGTGTTAATGTATTCCACATAATTTATTCAATAAAGTCGGGTGTCGTCCACTTTTTCATACCTCACTCTTCCATCTTGACTATATTGTTACATTTACAAATATATTTATATTCGAAAATGTTATACACACAATCATTTTTATTTGTATACTGTTTGCTCTTCTGTTGTGCTTTTCTTTGCTCCTATTGGCTATATTGACTTTTATTCTGAGTGTGGACGGGGGGTGTTAAGCCTTGATGTATTTGCTGTATCTTGTCATGTGTTTTGTGTCCTCGTTTCTGGTTAATAAAGTTATTTAATAATTCAGAATTTGTAATATTATCTTAGAATAAGTTTGTCCGATCAAACTGGTTTAGAAATAAAGAGTTACTAGATAATAAACAGGTTTGTATTGTGATGGTCCAAATCAGTTTGTCCAGGTTGTTTGCCATACGTGCCATACGATAGCAGATGTTATATGCATGCACAATCCAAATCCACTATCGGGTCATGCTATCACTTTTAGCATTAGCAGAGAATTTGGCAAACGAGCCTAAATGTTCTAAACGTGATAACTCTTCTAGCGCCATTGCTGTTATCACTGTTAGCGTTAGTAGAGAATTTGGAAAATAGCCCTAACTGTTTTAAACATGCTAACTCTCCTAGCGCCACTGCTGTTATCACTGTTAGCATTAGCAGTGTGTCTGGCTAACAATGCTAACCCTAGTACCGGGGCTTGTTCTCCTCATTATCACTGCAGCATTGGCAGTGTATTTGGTTCCACCCACTCTGAGGCTCCGGACTCTGAAAAACGGGCGTGATTTGTCTCATGGCCTCATGGGAGACACTGTGAACTCCACCTCAGCTACGCCTCCCATCAGCCCTAGGAGAGGGGAGCAACCTTTGACCCCCATGGAGGCTGAGGTCACCGACTGCAGCACTGAACTGAACCAGAGGGAGGCGGGACACTCGCAGCACAGCGTTGGTCTGAACATGCACAAAAACAACAGGTAAATGTAATTATATTCACATTATACGAGGACAAAATAACATATTTTATTTTGTCAATAAAGGTTAAAATGGTTTTTATATAAGGATGTTAAAGGTCAGTTCTTATGTACTTTTACATTTAAAGACTAAAATATTCTTGTTTCCACTGTGACTGAATGTGGTCACACGTCTGAGGTGATGAGGATTCTGGGGAAGGTGCGTTTGAGCTCACCTCGTGATTCTGACGCTCGTACACGTCTGCGAACCTGAGGACAAACGGACAGAGATTGAATGTTGGGGTCAGCGTGAGGCCGTCAGCTGCTGCTGCGCCACAAACTGATTATTGTCATCATACACTAATACCTCATTTTAATCTGAGAATATCATTTAAACACAAACATTTCAATGTCTGTGTAAAAGTGAAAATATCTGCTCAAAGCATGAAAATGCATAAAACATATGGTGATATAATTGAAATTGAAAAAGTTGAATACCTTTTTGATAAATTGTTAATTATAATGATGGAGCTGGGGAGGCAGCTGCATATTGTGTGACCCTCTCCACAAGTTCCTCAACCTGAGTTGAAAACGGGGGAGGGTCCAGCCTCTGTGGGAGACATCATGCATTGTCCCAGTACCCAAAGTAAAGTGTCCCGCTGGGATGAACACCTGCAGACGGCAACCCCACGTCACGCAGGCACTGGACCCTCTCCACTTTGATACAAACAACGTGTTGGAGTGGATGATGCCGGACTCTACGTGCTACACCGGGCCTACGCGCACGTCGAGGGGCTGGTGCTTACGTGAGGGTTATGCTCTGCGGCTTCTCAAGTACATTTCATACAACCAGCCTCACATAGTCAGAGACAAGCTCAAAGGGATGGGGGTGGAGGCCTCCTTCGTTTCATGAGTCACAGACTTTACCTGACAGGAAGACCACAATCCGTCAGGCTGGGGACAGTTATGAGCAGTTCTGGAGCTCCACATGGGACTGTTTTGACTCCCTTTATGTTCACACTTTTGACATTTTACTTTGGTTTTTCTTTTTTTGTGAACTGTCATATTGAATTTCTTTAAATAATAGTAATAATAATAATAGGGATAGTGTTCTTTCAATATCAATCAATTTCAAGTGACTTAAATATAGAATTTATATTTAAAAAATCCATTAACTCAATAACAATTACTTGATTATTAACCAGATTAAAAAATAACTTAATTCTATATTGACTTAAGCAAAGGCTCAGTCAAAAATTATTTAAATATTGACTCTTATTTAATAAAAATAACATAAATATTGGCTATACTGTACATTTTTAATCAATGACATATTATGAGTTTGTTTAGTATTTTATTTCAAATACTGTATATCATTTAAATACTGACTCCATTTTAAAAACAAGTCAAATATTAACTATATTTTTTAAATTGACTTAAGTAATAGCTGTGTTTGAAAGATGGCCTAGAAATTGTCTCTGTTTTAAAAAATAAATGTTGACTGTTTATAGAATTGACTTAATGACTATTTGAAAAATAACTGACTGAAGATATAAAGTGATTTTCTGACTCTGCATAAAATTACTCAAATATAGACTTTCTATTTGAAAAGTACCTTAATAAGAACTCCATATTTTTAAAGAAAGATAAACAATGACTATGTTTTAAATATTTAAAAAATATTGACTAAACCATTTAATTAAATTACTTATAGAATGATTTTCTATTTTGTGATTTTTAAAACAAATTGCTTTAATACCTCAATATTTTTAATAAAGTGACTTAAACAGTGACTTTAAAAAAGACTTATATGTCTGTTAATAAAACAAATTAAATATCCAATCTGTACATTAAAAATGCTTAAATGAACTTTATATTTCCATAAACTCACTTTGCATGAAAAATGAAAATTCACTTTTACTAATATCACATTAAGAAATAACATATGATTATTTTTAGAAAAAATTTAAATGATTATTAATATATATTTAAATATTAGTGATAGTAAAATAGCAATAATAATTAATACGTATAAACTTTAGAATTTTTTTAAAGTGACTGTATTTTAATCAAATGACTTTAACATCAAGTCTAAATTTTAAAATGACTTAAATACTATCTTTACATTTAGAAACTGTTTATATAATGATATTTATAAATAATAATTATTATATTAATATAGGCATTTAAATAATATTTAAACATATTTATTAAATAATATTCCAATAATATTTCAGTAAAATTACTTACACATTGAGTCTGAATTTTACAAAAATTGCTAATATACTGACTGGACTTAAATATGAATTATTTTAAAAATATGAAGAATAAATAATACTGTACTGCACTTTTAAAATTACTCAAACTATGATTATATATTTCACTAAAAGGATTTACACACTAGTTGGCTGCATGTAAAAATTATTTCATTATAATTTATACTAAACATAAAAGAACTTAGATATTGATGTTAAATTTTAAAATTATTTTTGTAAGTGTATTTAAAAGTGACATAAATAGTAATTATATTTTTAAAGAATTGATGATTAATAATATATTTTTAGATGAATTTATGTTTACCGAAATTACCTAAACATTGACTCAAAATTAAATAATTACTTATTTAGTAACTGTTTTTATCAGTGACTTAAATATTAATTATACTTCAAATAACATTAATAAATAATAATATACATATAAACATTGAATGTACTGTATGTTACACATATAATGACTGTATGTAAAACTGATTTAAATAGTAATTACACTAATAAATGCTAAAAGATGATTTTGTAAAATGACTTAAGTAATGTGTATATTTGTAAAAACAGGCGTGTGGTTCTGCGATCTGATTGGACGGTGGGTTGATGACATCACAGCTGCTCTGAAACAGTCGTGTGTTTGTTCAGTGGATGACGAATAAATTCTTTAAGCGGAAGGAACACATTCATTTTATTACATTCAGATTTTATTGATGAAAACAACTTCACGTGATTTGAAACATGATGAATATGTTGAAAATATCATATCAACTCTCATGTTGTTATTGGATTAGGGTAATAAATGATTCCACTTATCATCTATTTTATATGTATTTTAATTTTAATTAAGTCCAAAATTTATTGTCAAGTTATTTTCATCAGTTACTTTCCTTATTTGGTCATTTTTGCTCCTTTTGTTTCTTTCATGACTGTTTCTTTTATTGCTGGTAATTTCCAATTTTTTTCTCATTTTATTCACTTTTCACTAGTTTGTTCTCTTAATGACACTGTTTTCTATTAATTTCTATTTACTTTGTGTATTCTTTTGTCCTTTTTTTCATTTTATCTTGTGGATTTATTTGTTCATTTTTTTAATCAGTTTGTTTCTGTTCCTTATTTTCTTAATCACTTTGCTCAATTTCTTGATTATTTTATTTTTAGGCCAATTCGTGGATTAGTTGGATATTTTTAGTTGGACTGTGCCTTTCATTTTATTCATAATTTTATTTTAATTTATATTTTGTACATTTCTGCTCCTAATGCGGATTACTTTTTAATTTTTGTTAATTTTGTCGATCATTTTCCTGTTTTTTGCTTATTTTCTAGGTTATTTTGCTCGTATTTTGTCATTTCATTACATTTGCTTGTTAATTTCCTTTATTTTTGTAGCATTTCTATTCATTATGTGGATTATATTGAGAATGTATGTTGGTTCAGTTTTTATGTTTTTTTTTTCATTTTGTTCCTCATTCTGTGCACGTGCTGTTAATTTTCTAGCCTTTTTATCTGATTTCATTCCTATGGTAATTTTCTTTATTTTTTTGTACAATTCTGTTTCCCATGTGGATTAGTTTAATATTTTTTATGGATTATTTACATGTCACTATATCATGTGATATTTGGAACATTGTGCTCTTTTTGCTTATTTTCTTCCTATTTTGTTGATTTTATTCATTTTACAGTGAATCACTTTCTTCATAATTTTCTTAATTGACGTTTTGTTCATTACATGGATTTTTAAAAACATTTTTTGTTGCGTTACTGGATTTTTAAAAAATGTTATTTTGGTGCTATAATTTTCTTCATTCTTTTTTGTCCAGTTTTGTTGCCCATGTGGATTAGTTTGATAATTATTTTTCATTTGATGGATTATTTCACTTTTTCAGTCATTTTCTTATTGTTTTTAATTTTTTCTCATTTTACATGGTTGATATATTTCATTCATTTTGCTGAGTCATTTTTTTTCACTTTTAGTCATTTTTTTAACCATTTATTAAATTTTTATAACATTTGCCCCTTTTTAATTTTTTTGTTATACTTTTGCTCATTTTGATTTGATTCATTTTGTTGTTTTATTGTTTTTCATTTGAAATCAGTTTCCTGATCATTTCTTTTGTTCTGTATGTTTCTCTTTACTTCATGGATTAATTTCTTCATTTTCTCAATTATTTTGTACATTGTCTTAATTATTTATTCAATTTCATTCATTTATAAATTGTTTTCTTCATTATTGCACATTTCCACTAATTATGTGAATTAATTTGATCATTTTTATTCATGGAATGGATAATACTGTATAATTAATTTTCATTTTCAGTTTGTTAATTTTTACTCATTTTCTTGATTATTTTGTTCATTTTATCAATGATTTTATTCAGTTTTTCTAATTTTCTTGTGAACTTTTGTTCATTCTTTGACTGTTTTGTCAAGTTTTTGTTCACTTTCTTAATTATTTTGTTCATTTTTACCCACCTTCTTGATTATTTTGTTCAATTTTGTTCATTTTATTTATGATTTTATTCACATTTAATATATTTTTATAATATAATTATAATTTTCTTTGAACTTTAGCTCATTCTTTGACTGTTTTGTTCATTTTTTTGCACTTATCTGTTCATTATGTGGATTAATTGGATATTTTTTGTTGATTTAATGGATTATGTAATTCATTTTCTTTATCGGTTTGTTCATTTGTATTCATTTTTGTGATTATTTTGTTCTTTTCTGCTCATTTTCTCAATGATCTTATTCACTTTTTCTAATTTTCATTGAACTTTTGCTCATTCTTTGACTGTTTTGTCCATTTTTGTTTGTTTCTGGTCATTAATTGGATTCATTTAATGTTTTGTTCATTTAATGGGTTGTTTCATGCATGTTGTTGACTAGTTTACTCATTTTTAATTTTCTTGATGTCTGTGTTAACGGTTCATTTTGCTGCTGATTTTCTGTATTTTTTTGGACATTTCTCTTCATTAATAATATTCATTTGATCATTTTTGTTCATTTAGTTTATTTCATTCATTATCTTCATCACTTTTGCATTTTTACTCATTGTCCTGATTATTATGCTGTGACTTTTTTGTTAATTTTTGTTCACTTTCTCTATTGTTTTGTTTATTCTGTGACTGTTGCATTCAGTTTTTTCACTTTCATGATCATTTCATCTCTCATCTTCATTTCTTTGACAAACTGATTGTTTCAGCAGAAGCAGAAAATGAAACACTAGACCTTCTAAAAGTCCAGGCCGAATCGAAACGTCTCGGATGCTCACATGAATTTATTAATTTTCCTCAAAATCCGGAGGCAAATCGAACCATGAATGGACCAGTGAGGAAGATTTTCCGGGAATCGTTCATGTGACTCGGACTCTGATTTAACTCTGAGATTTAGGAGAAGATGAATTCATCTAAACAGCTGAAACTAAATACAGTGGCCCTGAAGGTCAAAAAGCAAACCAGGAAACACCAGGACAGAGATAAAGAAAATGGAGATGAAAGAAGAAATAAAGGAGAAAATGTACAGAAATAATTACTCACACAAAGAAGAAAAGAACAAAACCAATGAAAATGAACAAAACCAACCAAGAGAATTAACAGAAATAAATGAAGTTATGAAGAAATTTGTTACAAATGACCAAAAATATCAAGAAAATGATCAGAATGACTTAAGGTATCAGGGAAATTATTAAAAAATCAGCAGAAATATCAAGAAAATGATCAAAATTGAAAAGAAATATCAATATATTAACAAAAAATGCACAAAAATATCAAGAAAATAAACCAAAAATAACCAAAAATATCAAGAAAATGATCAACAATGACCAAAATATCAAGTGAATGATCAAAAATGACCAAAAATATCAAGAACATGATCAAAAATTACTAAAGGTATCAGGGAAATTATTAAAAATCTGCAGAAATATCAAGAAAATGATCAAAATTGAAAAGAAATATCAATATTTTAACAAAAATGAACAAAAATATTAAGAAAATGATCAAAAATGTCTGAAGATATCAGGGAAATGACTGAAAATCAGCAGAAATATCAAGAAAATTATCAAAACTGAAAAGAAATATAAAAATATTAACAAAAAATGACCAAAAATATCAAGTAAATGACCTAATTCCCTCATTTAGTTTCATTTTGTTGCTTATTTTCCTCTTTTCTGTCATTGTGAATGTTTTTAGCGAATATTACTCCTATTTATTTTTCATTTTGCTTCATTTTTTTGCTCATTCTTGCCAGGTGACTTATTTGTTCTTTCAGTTCCAACACTTGTGCTTTTGTGCTCTGAGTTGTGAAATTCAGACTTCAACTCATTTTTCTGCACTGATGGTCTTCTAAAGGTCCTTAAGAAGGTCCTCGAGAAGGTCCTTGAGAAGGTTCTTGAGAAGGTTCTTGAGCTCATCCTGGAGAGGCTTGTGGTCAGACTCACGGTGACTCAGCACCGGTGCAGGTATAAATACTGAGATGAGGTGGGATGTGATCGACCACAGACGCCATGTCCTGGCTGAACCACGTCGTCCTCATCCTGGTCTGTGGACCCGCTCTGCTCCACGCAAGAGCCTCCGGTAAGTTCAGCTCCGGACGCCGGGGCTGAGCAGGAGTCACGAGGCGTTCAGGTGTATCCGTTTTAAATCGTACAGTGGTAATAATGTGGCGTTCAGGTGCGTCCGTTTTAAATCGTACGGTGGTAATAATGTGGCGTTCAGGTGCGTCCGTTTTAAATCGCACGGTGGTAATGATGTGGCGTTAAGGTGCATCCGTTTTAAATCGTTCAGGTGGCAATAATGTGGCGTTCAGGTGCGTCCGTTTTAAATTGTACGGTGGTAATAATGTAGCATTCAGGTGCGTCCGTTTTAAATCGTTCAGGTGTATCCGTTTTAAATCGTTCAGGTGGCAATAATGTGGCGTTCAGGTGTATCCGTTTCAAATCGTACGGTGGTAATAATGTGGCGTTAAGGTGCATCCGTTTAAAATCGTACGGTGGTAATAATGTGGCGTTCAGGTGTATCCGTTTTAAATCGTACGGTGATAATAATGTGGCGTTCAGGTGTATCCGTTTTAAATCGTAAGGTGGTAATAATGTGGCGTTCAGGTGTATCCGTTTTAAATCGTACGGTGGTAATAATGTCGCGTTCAGGTGCATCCGTTTTAAATCGTACGATGGTAATAATGTGGCGTTCAGGTGCGTCTGTTTTAAATCCTACAGTGGTAATAATGTGGCGTTCAGGTGTATCCATTTTAAATCGTACGGTGGTAATAATGTGGCGTTCAGGTGTATCCGTTTTAAATCGTACGGTGGTAATAATGTGGCGT
>JAQQAE010019904.1:0-10820 GCA_029823295.1 Pseudamia nigra | reverse complement strand
ATGGGGCCTGCGCAGGTGCCTGTGAGGCCAATGGCATACACGCCATGTTTCCAAGGAGACCCTCGATCCACACTGGAGAAGATGGTGGACGGACGCAGCGTGGAGCACACAGAGATGAGCACCTTTCACCCGGAGTCCCCACGGATCCTGCCGGGGACCACCAGGAGGGGGGTGGTGGTCTGCAGTGTGGCCCCCAACCTGCCACCAGTGTCGCCGTGCCGCTCCGACTGTGACTCCATACGCAAGAGCCCGTGGGACAGCGATGAGGGTGAGTCTACCATGACCAAGCATTTTTAATAACAATAATAATAATAATACATTTTGTCGGTGAAGATTCTCAGTCATCCAGGTCACGGTATCCAAGGCGTGTGGTTTTCCTTCCGTCGACTGGACTGGAAATGACTGAAGAAGCTTCCTGGATGGGAAGCGAAACGTCTTCAAACCAAACTTCCAGTCCAGTCGACAGAAGGAAAACCACACGCCTGTCTTTCTGAGCTAAAACAAACAGAATAAAACAGATCAGTGCTCATGCAGGGAGCACGCTGTTTGGATCGGACGCCAGTCGCGAATGACAAAGATCCTCACGGACACTGTGAGGTGCAGGAAACAAACCGACCACAGTGTGAAAAACAGCATCTCTACATGTACAACAGTCAGTCCTCTCCTGAACCAAATCTGATCCAACGAGGGAAATATGTTCATCAGGGTTATTCCACCAAATACTGATTTCAGAATTCTTCAGAAATTAAAACATTAATGTTGTGTTGTTTAAAAATACATATGAACTTGTTTCTGTTCTGTTATTTAGTCTGAAAACACTGCATCTTTTTATTTTCACCATTTGTCAGGTTCTGCAAATTTGAATTTGGAGAAATGTCAGTACGTTAATTTATCTGTCAGTGTCTTCTTTAAGTCCGGCCGAACACAGAGAATCACGACTGATCCCAACTTCAGCCTGTGAGTCCGGTACACGAATGAACGTAGCAGCTGCAGATTTACACCACCACGACTCACACCTCGTAACGGGCCCCGTCTATCGACAGTGAACATCGATTGCGTCGTGCCACCTATCGTCTACACGCCCAACCGTTCTAAAAGTCACAAAGTCGAGTTGCGACTGCCGCACATTGCAGAAACTGAGGCCCGGCACGATTTCTGTCAGAACGTCCTCAAGACTGAAAAATCTTGCTCGGGAACCACTGCACATCAAGCAGATTTCCAGTTGAGTTGGGACGAGATGAGTCCCAACCCAAACGTTTGTCTATGTGCGGCTCGGAGTCAGACTGTTCCTGTGTTTATCATCCACGACCTTTTTATTCGATCAGTGTTTAATTTTACAAGGACGTTTCTCGTATCCACTTCTTCGTTAACGATACCGCCGTGGATTTATCGCTCGTCCGCCGGCTTCCTCCAGCTCTGCGGAGGTTTACGGCCTCTTTAAGTTTGGCCCATTGTTTGAACTTTACCGTTTCACGTCCCCGTTGGCTGCAGCGCATGTCTGTTTTACAGAAGAAGCTGCACAGAAGCTTCAGACGGGACACGGAGTTGGACTGTAAGAGCATTAAGACAAACGAAAGGGAATGAACGGTGCCGCACCTGTCAGATCCAGCTGTTCAGGGACTCGCACTCATCCTCTGCAGCAGTTTTGACCTTTGTTTTACCTTCGCTTCCTGCAACGTTCCTCAAATTAATTAAAAATGACAAAATCTAAACAACTAGTGTTTCCCGAACTCTGCTAGCGCCGCCTCCCTGGGACCCACACTCAGAAATACCCACTGTGAAGCGGCATCTCGGGAATTAATCTGAATACCTTAATGTTTCATGCAAAAGGAAAATAAGACACAGAAGGATGAAGATTGAACTGAGTCTCTTCACTTTGATTTACTAAGGTGAACGATGCGAAATGAACAAGAACAAACAAGAAAGTGAAGAAAATGAACACAGAACGGACAAAATGCATAAAATAGTAGACAAACTGAGTGATCCAGTGACCAAAATAATTTTGTGCTTTGAAAAATGAATGAAAATGAACCTTATTATCAAAACTGTACACAACTATCATCAAAAATGAATAAAATAAGTAAAAGGATCCAAAACAGTAAATGAAAATGACCAAAATAGTTCATCAAAGTTAATACAATAAGCACAAAATGGTCAAGAACAGAAATTTGGTGACAATGTGACTAAAATAATTAAGAAAATGAACAAAAAAATAGCAAAGTAATAAGACGATGAACAAAATAAGTTGGACATTGACCAAAATAGTAGAGAAAAGAAATGAAATAAGCAAGAAAACAAACAGAAATGTCCAAAGGAATCAAGAAAAATGAAAAAAATAAAAAATACAGAAGAAGATGGAATAAATGCACAAGATGATAGACAACGTGGCCACCACAGACTAAATAATCAGTAAAAGAAACAAAATAATCGAGAAAATGAACAAAATTATCCAGACAATCAATAAAGTAAGGACAAAATGGACAAAAACGCACAATATTTTAGACAAGTTGGCCACAGGAGACTGAAATAAGAAGAAAACAACAACGCAAACTACTTCATAAAAATCAACAAAATGACGCTGTGACCAAAATAATTGAGAAAATAAGTAAAAAGGCACAAAGTGATGCATAAACTGGCCACCAGAGACCAAAGTAATAATAATAAAATGATCAATAAAATGAGTAAAAGAGTAAAAAAAAGGAAAGATCTCATATTCCCACGTGTCGAGGCTCATTGATTTAACATGTGATCCCTCATCCTCTCAGAACGCCACCGCCGTCCTTCATCCCGTCTTTCCTCCGAGTGTCCAAATGATCCTCCAGTTCAGGTTGATTTGCCAGTTCCTTTTCCAGCCTTGTTCCCACTGATCTAACTTTTTTGAGAAGTGTTGCTGCCAACAAATTCAAAATAAGCTTGTATTTTCCGTGAAATGATGCTGGTTCTGCTGGAGGTTTTTCTCTTCTGTTAAAAGAAGCCTTTGTCTTGCTCACGGTGGTTCCGTTGGGTTTACTCCCTGTATAGTCATGAGGCCTCGGCCTCGAATTGTGAAGCACCTAGAGATAATCGGCGATTATGATTGGCGCTATACAAATAAAGATTGAATTGAATTAAATGTACTCGAGTACTAGCCACCTCTGCAACCATCACGTTAGGATTTATTTAATGGAAACAAACGTAGAACTGCCAGCAGGAAAAACCATACGCCTGCATAATAGTCATGAAAACTGAGACAGAAAACTGAGAAAACTTTTTTGAGAAGCGTTGCTGCCATCAAATACTAAATGAGCTCGTATTTTCCGTGAAATGATCTGATACGTTGTTCATGTTTTCTTGGGAATAACGTTTGGGTTTGTGAGATTTGAAAATTCATCGTATGACTTTCACGCAGTGTCACAACTTTTTTGGAACTGGGATTGTAGCTTTAATTGCTAAGTGGATTGACGCTTCTTACATCATGAAACACATTACAACCCTGTCTCAGAAAAAAAATTGGGTCATAAAATGTGAACAGACAGACTGTGCTGATTATTAGAGCGAAGTCCCGTTTTGACATGAAAGTAGCTGAAAGACCCCGCGGTGAGCGAGACTTTTAATCCAAACTGTAATCACGTTTCCAGCTGAATCGTCTCTGTGGGTGATTTTCTGCTGGAACTGCTCATTTGTGCGGAATCTTCCTTTACGTTTCCCCCGGTTGGGTTTTTTCCCCTGCAGGGAAAATGGTCGACATGGCAGAAGAAGTGACCTGTTTCTCAGGGAGCAACAAGGGCAGCAACTCCGAGGTCCAGTCGCTGAGCTCGTTTCAGTCGGACTCCTGCGACGACAACGGTAAGTGGCGCCCAGACACACCTCCCAGAATGCACCTGTGGTTCAGCTCATTTCAGCAGGCGGGCTTGGCTGTCTTCAGTTCTGCTGGACATCGTCTGTTCTGTTTGAAGTGCGTGTGCATCAGTGTTTGTGTTGGATTTATTTGCTCGTACGTTTGTGAGAAAAACACCGGTGAGCGACTGGAAACTGATCCGTTAATGAATTCAAAATAAGTCCGAGTTGGGAAAATGATTACATTTAACCACGTGTCCTTTTTTGTTTTTTTTTGTTGGATTTGCGTTTCTAAGATGACGGGATGAGAAAAAAAAAATCACCACTTTCATATTTCGAGCAGAGGTGTTTATAGTAAAACAGCACTGGAGTGAAATTATTGCTACTTTTTGATTCCAGCGACTCAAGTAGAAGCAGAAATACTCAGAAACATGAGCACATGGGATTTATTACAGACCATAGAATGTGATTTTTGTTCATTTCCCTTATTATTTTGTTGCGTTTTTGCTCATTTTTCTTAACTTACTCGATTGTTTTGATCAATTCTACTTATTTTGTTAATTTCTCAATTATAGTTTTCACTTGTTTTAATGTACTTTATTTTCTTTATGCCTATTTTGTTCATTTTTGTCCATCTTGATGCTTCTTTTGTTCATTTTTTTGAATTTTGTTGTCAATTTTATTCCTTTTGTTGCTTATTTTGTTCATTTTTGTCCATCTTGATGCTTATTTTGTTGTTTATTTTGTCCTTACTTTTTTTTAAATTTTGCTGTCGATTTGATCCATTTTGTTGCTCATTTTGTCAATTTTGTTCATTTTTTGTGCTCATCTTGTTGTTCAGTTTATTCACTGTGATCATTGTTGTGACCGTTTTGTTCATTTTTTTTTTTTTTTTTTTAATCGATTGTTTTGTGTTCTGTTTTAAATGCAGCCTTTTTACTCCTGTGGCCAAATGTAACCGAGTCCAAGTCAAACACATTCTGCCAAACAACGACTCTTAGAAATACAATTCTAGGAAAAACCTCCTCGTGTATATGTAAAGGAGTAAATGTACTCGAGTACTAGCCACCTCTGCAGCCATCACTTTAGGATTTATTTAATGGAAACAAACGTAGAACTGCCAGCAGGTAAAACCATACGCCTGCATAATCCTCATGAAATGTCCACTGTCTCCTCTTATTAAACGCATCTTCAAGGACATCAGTGCAGTCAGTCTGGAATAAAGCTGAAATTGACAATATTTGAATTTTAGACTGTGTCATATTGTTATAAAGCAACATTCATCACATAAGTAAATAACCAAAGTAGCCTAAATAACAAAAAAAATAGACAATTAATGACTCTAAACCACATATGTGTGATTTTAGGTCCAAACTAAATCACCAGGATTAATTACAGCGGACTTTAACATGTATTAATTTTGTCAATTTGGCACTAAGACAGTCAGTGAGAATCTCGAGTCGACCATTAAACATTATATTAACAGTAAAAATACACACATCTGAAGGCTCCGTTTACACTGATGCCAAACTGCGAGCGTGACCGTGAGTCTGTTAAACATGGATTTACATACACGTGCACTGACGGTAAATGGGAAGAACGGGTAACATGAGCCTGTCACTCCCACGTTGTCACATTTTACCTCCCAGGGTCCGTTTTCAGCCCCGGACGTGTCCCCACCCTGGCGATTTGTGACCCTGGACGCCCTTAGAAATAGAAAAGACAGGCCAGGGTTGGTGTTAAGTAGTGAAAACCTTAGTAGGAGGAGGTAGGGGTGGTCGGATTATAACACACCAAAGCTGATGGGAGTGAAAAATCCTCCATCTCTTAGCAACAGAAGTGTGAAGTCTGCAGCCCTGGAACTGAGATGTGGCTCCACAGTCTAATGCGGATTGAAAAACACTGATATTTGTACATAATTAAGGGCGTACGTACGTCCTGTAGGTGCTTTTTGTACCGGGCTGGAACATGTTTAATTCTGCTCTACAGTCGGACCTGAGACTGGATTCAGTCCCTAGTGGAGATTGATAGTAGTGCAGTTTATGACACTTGATTGCTCCGTCCCACCCCAACCTCCTCCTCCTCAGGTTTTCGCTACTTAATGACACCCCCGGTCATTCAGTGAGGATCATAAAATGATTTGCTGTTCAACACTGATGTTGATGGAATTTTTTTTTTTTGCAAGCTTACAAACCCCTGTGAAGTTGGGACGTTGTGTAAAACATAAATAAAAACAGGATGCAGTGACTCTTCTCAATCACATCAATCACTCTTTTCATATTCAATTGAATACGCTACAAAGACAAGAAACTCGTTAATTCACAAATATTGACTCATTTTGAATTTGGATACACTCTCCATTAGAGCTGGGACAGGGTCATGTTTACCGCTGTGTTACATCACCTTTCCTCTTAACAAAACATTCCATTAAAGTTGGGACACTCAATAGGTGTTTAAAAACTGAGGACACAAAAGGTGAATTCTATCCCACTCGTCCTCGATGTACGACTTCAGTATCTCAACAGCCCAGGGTCTCCTTTGTCATATTTTACGCTTCGTAATGTGCCACACGTTTTCAATGGGAGACAGGTGTGGACTGCAGGGGTCCAGTCTCGTACCCCCACTCTTTTACCATGAAGCCACATTGTTGTAACATGTGCAGAATGTGTCTTTACATTGTCTTACTGAAATAATCGGGGACGTCCCAGAAAAAGACATTTCTTGGATGCAACGTATTTTGAGCCAAAACCTGTTTGTACCTTTTTAGCATTAATGGTGCCTTCAAAGACGCGAAGGCATGAACACGCCCCCATACCATCACAGATGCTGCTTTTGAACTTTGCATTGATATCAATCTGGACGGTCCTTTTCCTCTTTATCCCGGAGGATATGACACCCACGTTTCAAAAACAATATTGAACAACGTCCCAACTTCATTAGGACTGGGGTTTGTACACTGGAATACAATTTACTTGATGGCAGTAAGTATTTTTATTTATTTTGACCGTATTTAACGACAGCATGTACCAGAAAACAGGCGTCGAAGTCGATTCAAGCCGCATCCGTCGGGTTCATATTTGCTCCGCGTTCACCGGTGTTTTCTTCCGGATCGTACTCGAGTTCTGCGGGTCGACTCCCGGCAGCGTCGCTGGGCGTTCGGACGAGGCCGAGGGCTTTTCGTTGCTTCGCGGCGTGGTGTTTGTGGCTGGAGCTGTGTGTTTGGTGTGTTTTCATGTCACGGTCCGTCTCTCGTTTATTTTCCATCCATGACCATCATCTGTTTATTTGCAGCGCCTCGTCATCATCACGCCGCCGCGGACGCGATGCAACCTTCATGTGTCGCAGCATCGTGTCGCCGCTCTTTGATTTATGTGAATGTGATTTAGTTCCCATGTGGCTGTTGGTGTCTGTGATGTTGATTTATTTGTGTTTTTGCAGTTTATATGTATGGTTTTGTCTTCTGTTTATAGTTTTTTTCCAAGTTGCCGTTCCCAAACTTAGGGTCGGGACCCAAAATGGGTCATTAAGCCTTATTTTATCAGGTCACCAACCTATTAATTAATTAATTTGTGCTTGTTTTGTGGATTATGATATTATTTTGCAGATTTTTTTTTTATTTTTTGGGAATTGTTTTGTTCATTTTTGTGATATTTTTAAAATTCATTTTGATGTTTTGAGGAAATTTGGATAATTTTCACAAAATCTCTTAAATTGTCCCCTATTTTCAGTCATTTCCTTAGTTATTTTGCTGATTTTTAATTATTTAAAATTAATTTCTATAGTGTTTTAGTGTTTTTGCCTCTTTTTATTGATTCTCTTGGTGGTTTTCCAGATCTTTATTCCTTTGTGTGATTTTTTTAAAATAATTTGTGTTATTTTGTATATTATTTCACAAATTTTTTTCATTTTAAAAAAAAATGTCTTATATTCTTTTGTTGATAGTTTTTTATTTCTGTTAATTTTGTGGACTATTTAATTTATTTTTGTACATTCTATGGATTATTTTACTGATTTAAAAAAAAATTAATTTCTGTTTTTACTATATATAATGTATTTATATTACTTTGCACATGTTTGTTGGTTTTTTTTCATTCTTTAACAAAGTTTGATGTTATTTTGCTGCTATTTAGTGCATTTAAAAAAAATTTTTGCTCATTTTATTGTTTTTGTTGCAGACTTTTGTTAATTTTTCTGGATTATTTTGCACATTTTTGTTCACTTTTTCAATGTTTAAAAAAGTTTTATATTTTAATTTTCAAATATTCATTTTTCGTTATGGTTACTTTGCAGATTTTTGTTCATATTAGTGTATTTTTTGCTGATTTTTGCCGATTTTCTCAATTATTTTGTGAATTATTTTATTAATATTATTTAATTTTGTGTTTTGTTTTGTTCATTACTCAGTCTTTGGGGGAATTATTTGGATCTTTTTTGGTTCGTTTGGCTTAACTTTCTCTAAGATTTTGTATTTGTTGTATTTATATGTTCAATTTTGTGATTTTTTTTCTTTTTTGTTATTTTTCTCTATCACAGTGTGTATTATTTTGTGCACATTGCTTCATTTTTGATCATTTTGCTTATTTGGTTATAAATTCATGATTATTTTGTTCCTTTTAAATGATTTTGTCATTTTTGGATATGGGTTTATTGTGGATATTATAGGATATTATGGATTTGTTCGTTTTTGTTGGTGGTGTTGATTATTTTGATGAGTTTTATTGGTTTAATTCTCATCTCCTTCATTTTGATTTAATATTGCCACTTATTTCCTCACCAAAATCAGATTCTAAGGCAGTAAAATAATGCTTTTTTTTTCCATGTTTGAGACCAGAGATTCTGTTCACCTTTTGGGTCTCGATAAAGTTTGGGAATCGCTGCTGTCAAGCTTCCACATTCTCGACGGGACTCGACCAGGATGCCTTGTGTGCAGCAAAGCCACCGGAAGAGCATTTCGTTTTGAATGAATGTCAATCTTACCGTACTGTATCTCCTCCTTTTTTTTCCCTCCACAAGCCTCCATAGTGACCGTCATTCGACTGGTCAATGATGCAGTCGACACAATCGAAAGCGAAGGTACCATGTCTCATCCCCTCTGTGTCTCGCCTCTCATTTTCCCCCCAGTCTCCTCCCGCCTCAGTCTCCTCATTTTCCCGACAGAGGTGTCTTTAAAACCTGCCCGACACACTTCCACTGTGTTGTAGTATCTGTCTCTGGCACTGAAGGAAACATCTGACCTATTCATCAGGCTTTGTGTCTGTGTTTCCACATTTTCGCTTGGTTCAGGTTAGTTCACAGTCCGTTAGCCTCCGGTTCTTTGGATTTTTATTCCAAGAACTCAGTGCACCATCCTGGCAGGCATTCCTAATTGAATGCTATCGAATGTCAGCCTGCAGACTTAGTGAACTGTGGTTCTATGAGGTGCTTCTCCTGGTTCCCCCGTTGGTTCGTTTTCTGCAAATGTGTATGGAATTATGAATATATGGACAGTCAATGAAAACTTTCAGGTGATGGATTCAAAGCCATTTTTTTTTTAATCACAGTAGACCCTGTGATTTATGTGGAAAACACAATAACAAAACAAGTTGTCAAGTACAGATTGTGGCCAGTTTTATGTCGCTGATGGGAATGCGATCAGCTCAAAGTTCAGAGGGGAATAGAACGCGCGATATATCCGGCTGTAAATCACGTGGGAGGGTAAGATGAGAGTATCTCAGTCACTGAAATATGTGAACCGCGTTTCCACTGCATAAAATGATAAAAAATATTAATAAAAACTACGGCGAAACTGTTGCGAAACCCTCTGAGGTCGGAGTGTGGGTCAACGTCAGAAGGTTAACCAGGTTAGTCCAATGAGATTCCTTTTGCGAGGGAGACCTGGCCGACACAGCACCACCAGAGATATAGTATTAAAAACATACAGACAAGAAATAAATTATGCTGACAGTCAATGAAAACTTTCCGGCAAGATTTATCTAATATTTTATCACAACAGACCCTGCAGTTTATGTGTAAAAGACAATAACAAAACAAGTTGTCAAGCATAAATTGTTGCCAATTTTATGTCAGTAATGGGTATGACCCCCATTAGCTTCAATACAGATGGTAATACACCGACACATGCTGGACACTGGGTGACTCATCCTAGGGGTGTGGGGGTGTCCTACGGGGGGGGTTGGGGTCCGGGGACTATGGCAGCCATGACACCTTGTGCCTGTCGTGATGTGTGCGAGGTGCGGCCGAGCGTCGTCCTGCTGGAGGACTGACATGACATGGTTCGTCCCTTGGAAGTTGCAGCATTTTGGCTCAAGCAAAAATGTACAAAAGTGAAAATGGCACCTTTTCATGGGGTTTGTAAGCCCCTCCCTAAAATCTGCTCGCACCCCTGAAAACTGAGTACCCATGTGCAGTGAAGTGTGTCAACAGCACAATACGCCAACTAAACAAGCAGTTATAGACTCTGGCATCTCACAAAAATGAATCTAACTCCGCCACCACCCTGTTCTGAGAAAAAACAATTTCATTGACTGTCAGCACACATAAAGGCAGCGCAAACGGCACCGCTAACTAAACAGCATCATGTCACACCCACGTCATTTACGTGGATATAAATATGGGAATATGGATACGTTTGGTGCAAAAATGATCAAATTCACGAAAGACCAAAGCACATTGCTTTATGTAGTTTAGCAGGCGTAATTACCATGAACTGCACCCAAACTCACTTCTAATTCTGATCCTCCCTGCATCCGGAACTTCAAATTTGTGAATGAAAGTCAGTTTGGGATAGGAAAATTCAATTCAATTGTATTTGTATAGCGCCAATCGTAATTGACGATTATCTCTAGGTGCTTCACAATTCAAGGCCAAGACCTCAAGACTATACGGAGAGTAAACCCAACAGAACCACCGAAAGCAAGACAAGGGTGTTGGGGGAGGAAAAACTTCCTTTAACAGAAGAGAAAAACCTCCAGCAGAACCAGCGGCTCAGGGTAGGCGGCCATCTG
>JAQQAE010019903.1:0-10820 GCA_029823295.1 Pseudamia nigra | reverse complement strand
GGATTCCCTGCTCAAGCTGCTGCCCCCGCGACCCGACCCCACGGATAAGCGGTAGAAGATGGATGGATGGATGGATAGTATGTGTTTTTGGCCAAATTGAGGCTTTTCTATCATTTGTAAAACTATTTTTCCACACATTGAAATATTCCACTAGTGTAGAAGAACGCCATTGTCTCTCTAACCTTGGTAGTTCCTGTTTTAATTTCCTAAGCTGAGGTGTGAACGAAGGTGCTTCATGCTCTGTGTCACTAACTTTTTCTTCAGAGCAGCAACAGTATCTAGTGTTGAACATAGTGAGGCTGCACAGTTATTAACAACTACATGTAGTTTTGAGGAGTTAACTGTGAGTCTAAAATCCCTCTATATTGATGGATGGCAGATAAAGAAGATGAAGAAATTAAATCTTTAAACTTGTTGGTAGCATTTACAGATAAACATCTGGTGTGATAATCTTCTTTGGACTCACCTGCGTAATCTAATAAAGCAAATTCAAAAGTTAACAAATAGTGATCAGAGAAGAGGATTGTGTGGAGATATGATCATCTCTAGCTAACAGACCAGGCTTTCCCCAGAGGGACTTCCAATTGTCAATGAAGCCCACGTTGTTTTCTGGACACAACTTCGACAGCCAACAGTTGAATGACAACATGCCACTAAACATCTCATCTCTGTTCCGATTGGGAAAGGGACCAGAGAAAACTATGGAGTCCAACATGGTTTTTGAAAACTCACACACTGATGCCACACTAATTTTGGTGACTTCTCATTGCCTCAATTGGGTGTCATTACCACGGGCTTGAATTACAATCTTACTGTATTTATGTTTACCTTTGCCAGCAGTTTTAAATTTGATTCTCTGTCTCCCGTTCTAGCCCCAGGTATATACCTCACTATGGCCGCCAGTACTTTCACATTTTGGACTATTGTGCTGCCAATGATCAGAGTCTGCTCTTCAGTGGGTGTGTTGCTGAGTGGGAAGAATCTGCTTGAAATGTGAACCGAGTGATGACCCATGGGCCTCTTAGCAATATTCTTCTTACCACACACAGCAACCCAGACACACTGGAATCCTGGCTGCTCGGGACTCTGTGGGGGACAGCTAAAACCTGGCAAGGTAACTGGCTCTGCCCGAGCTAACGGGGTAGGCGGCTTGTTTTCGACCGAGCGGCGCTGCATTTCCAAATCGGTAAGTCTAGCCTCCTGCACCTGAAATAAGCTACACTTAATGCAGATCCTATCTTCTGTGAAGGAGGCAGACAATAAACTAAAGATGTGACATACTTTGCAGGAAAGAGAGGAAGAGGCATGAGGAGAGACAGAAGCACAGGGAGAAGCAGAGACACCAGGAGAAGCTATGGTGAACATTTAGCTAACACTAAGCTAACAGCTAATGTTAAGCTAGCAGATAGTAACCAAGATGGAAATTAAATTTAGCAATGTGGTTATGACGCTAGAGCCTGAGTATGTGAACAGATGTCACCACTCAATCCAAAGGAAACAATTAATTGATCCAAAAACAGAAAATAGAAGCTACAAAGCTACAGAATAAGGCCAACAGTGTGTACAATTTATGCTCACCACAGAGGCGGAAGATGGAAGCGGGAACAAGCAGCAGCGAGTCTGGGAGCTACATTCGAGCTGCATTCCAGAGCTAATACAGCCAAGGTTAGAAGCATTCTAAGTATTCCAACAGCTTCTTACAAGTTCCTGAATTAAGCGCAGTTTTCTTCAGTCTGGCTGGTTCTGCTTGATTCCTCCTAGTTCCGAATAAATGTGACGGGGACTTAAGGATATTCTTTTCAACATCCAATAATACCACAGGTGGATTAGGTCGGAGTAGACTGGCTTTGACAAATGGCTCAACAGGCTGGGAATGAGAACAGTTTGAACTCCAAAAGACTGTAATCTGAGATTCAGTAGGTTTTATCATTGAACAGTCTGCATACATGCTGCATTCAAGTTTATTAAATTTATATCACACATTGTAGTTGCAACAAATTAAGTCTCTGAAATCTCACAGCGTGTTGGTTCTTTGAAAGCTGTGAAAGTGCCTGTGATAACAATTTGCTCTGGCGAGTTGTTTAAATGGAAATAAGCTCTATCACCACCATTGCTTTTACAAATAGAAACTTCCTGTCAGGGATTAGTAAACAATGATGTTTCTGTTTGCTGAGGCATATTCCCAGAGGTCACACTGTACAGACTCAGTGATCAGTGAGCCCGTGTCAAGGCTGATGACCTGATGGTCTTCCAACTTGTTGCACAGAATCATCAGCAGTCATGCACGAGCTGCAACAAGAGGTCTTGTTTGCAAAGTGGCAGTTTATTTAGGCTTCTACGTAATTTCTAGGAATGGACTGTTGGTAGAATAAATTGACTTTTCTCAACACTGCAGAGACATTAGTTGAAGTTTATTAGCATTGCATTGCAACAGAAGGATTACCACTCTGCACCAGGAGTAATGTATTATGTCCATGGTTTGTGATTGTGTCTAACCTTAACTGTAGTGGAAAAATAGCAATAAAAAACTTTGAAAAATAGGTATGTTTTTCTTTGTCAAACACGAAAGCGCCTCAGGCCAGAATATGCCTGAATCCACATCTCTGTTTTATCCTCCTCCTCCGTTTTTGTGTGTCTCTGCCACCTTTATTGTTGTTGCTGTATATTGTGTAGACAGAGCTGACAGAGAGACAACACTTAGCACACAGAAACACACATAGCAACTCCTGCTGCTCTGTGTGCTCTGCTAATATTTACACTGCCAGCCTGAAAACTGCCACTATTGAGTTTGGCCATTCAAAATAATGTTTGACTAGTATTAGAACAACAGCAAGGGAACATTGTCTGGGCAATAGGGCCAGTGCTGTCAAATCGAGGCCCAGAATCAGGGAGGGGAGGGAGCCAGGGTGTGGGCTGATGGCATCTTTTCACACTACTTCAACATTTACTGAACTGGTGCTTTTACTGCTGGTGTGTCTTTGTTCTGGCTTTTATGGGGATGTGTGGCTTGGCTAATGTTGATGTGGCTATAGCACCGAATGATTGTTTCCAAACTCAAGACTGGGGCCTAAAATTGATTATAGAATCTTGTTTTTATCATTCATTTGTCTTTTTATTTGTTAGAATTATTCATACATATTTTTACAATGGCCTTTTGGGAGGCATAGACATGCTAAAAACTCACAATGTTTGACAGCCACATCAGGTCTGGTAAACAGTTATTTGTCAGATAGCATTCATGAATCGGGGAGACTAAAGGCCCATTTATGCTCCCCTTGCATACGTGGATATGTAGGTGTGTATTAAACATTGCTGCCTTCATAGTCCCATGTGTTTTTTTACATCGGTGTGGTTGTTAAGTAATACATCCACAAGAGGACAGTGCTGAGTTCAGACTGCTCTGTCCTCTAGTGTGGAGTTAAATTCGATTTCTCTCTGAAAATACTAAGCGGAAAATTATGCTCTCAAAATATTTTATTTGGACTCTCTAATAAGTGATCCGGTCCTTCTTTAACTTTTTGCTCCATTATTAAGATATTAGGGCAAATAATCTAACAAATGACTGTCCTGCTGGGGATTGATTGACATGTTGCTATGGTAACTCAACTCACCAGTGGGGTCGGACCTTCGTATCGTCTATTTATTCAATATGTTCATAGTTTTACCTGAGATTCACTCGACTGCAGTTGTGGTAAATGTTTGTAATATGAGCTGCTTGGTGAAGTTTTAGCGTCCGTAAGTTAGTGGTTAGTTAGCTTTCCCTACACTCTGGTTGCACCGTCGCTGTTCTTCCAAATATGGTTACATCCTGGTTTTGGCTCCAAGCAGGTTGACACTAATATATACAATGTATGATACAGCCTCTCTTTAAAAAGTTGAGTATTTCTGTTAATCTTTCGGTGTTTATGGTGCCTTCTGTTCTTTTTCTTCTTCTGCTTCTAAATAAAGCTTGATTGATTGATTGACACACGGGCTATACTGCTCAACACTGCCCCCATGACTTCCAGTGGTACTGCTCTGCTTTCTGCGTTGAGGTATGCATCCACAAGCTCATTGAAAAAGCACCAAAATACTTGCATAATGTACACAGAGGATGGATAAAACGGTTTGTATGCATACTTACTGTAACCTTGAGCATAAATGGGCCTTAATGGATTGTGGCTATAAGTAGGGCAGGTTTCTCATACTGTACATACACAAAATTTGGTATGTCACAACCAGACCTACAAAAAGTGTATTGGTCACATGTCAGCCACTTTGAATTTAATACATTTTTTGCCACGTTGGCACCTTACTCAAATTTTAACAAGTTTTATTCAAATAATTTGAAATTTGGTCCAGAAGTCTTAAGTTTAATGATTTTGTCATACTGTGAATCTTTCACCATAAAACACAAAATAATCATAATGATGATGGATTGGATTTACAGCATGTGGTGCCTTTCAAGACCAAAGCAGTTTATTCATTCACTCCACATCACATACTGGCAGTGGTAAGCTGCGTCTGTATGCACAGCCACCATGGGGCAGAGTGATGGAAACGTGGATGCCAGTTTGCACCGACAGCCTCCGTTCACCACTAAACCCTCAGTCACATTTACACAGGTGTGTGAAGCGTTGAAGTGTCTTGCCCAAGGGCACAACAGCAGAAGGACTGGGACGAAGCAGGGTTTGACCCACCCACTGCTTACTGGATGACCAGCTCTGCTTCCTGAGCTACTGCCATCCTTAAGTCATTCTAACTCAAAGGTCCATGATCCTGTTTGACATGTGTTATTAGGCATCAGCATGGCATTTTGTTTGTTTGGTTGATTGCTTATTATTTCATCATATTATATTATAGTGATGATTTTCTAAGTTGTTTATTCTTGTTAATTTTCTTAATTTTATTCTTTTCCTGATGATTTTGTTTGTTATATTATACACTGCTGTTAATTTTCTTGATTATTTTGTTCATTAGGGTAATTTTATCAATTGTTTTTGCTGGGTTTTTTTTTCCTTTTATTTGTTCTATTATTAATTTATGTTTATTCTCATTTTTTATTTAGTTAATTTCTGTTTATTTTTTCCTATTTATTCTGCTTATTTGTTCATTTTATGCTTCTTATTGATTTCTGTTAATTTTCTTTTTGTTTTGTTATTTTTGTGGATTTATTGATCATTTTATTTATGTCTTCATTTTATTCATCCTATTGCCCATTTCTAGGCATTTCTTCATCTGACATCTGCTTTGTTTCTGATGCAAACAAGAAATAAGTAGGAAATAAAACAAAATTGTGGTGTGAAGGTTAAAATATGAAAGACAAAATATGCAGGTTTTCACTTAAGTGGTAGAAAAACAAGCTGTTGTCAGAAAAAAAGTCAGTGCAAATAGCAATGGCTTATCACGTAGCTGACCTCTGCATTTTGCGTAGAATTGTGTGATTTGCTGTGACTTTGTGAACCATTAGCCTGAATCTGTGAGAGTCCAGGTGAAGTGTTGACAGTGTTTAATGGCCAACAGACGGAGTTCTCTGTCCACAGTTCTGGTATCATCATCAATAAAGCACGTCATAAAAGCGCATAACAAGTTAATGAGTGTCTAATGCTGAGGTGAAGAGTCAACACGGTGTGACTCAACAGCCTCCTGCATTGAAAACAAGCTCTTTACATGTCACTATTCTTGTTTATGCAGAATTTAAACCACAGTCAAGTATCAAAGTGACTTTTCCATTTTCACGGTCAGAACTCACAATGGTTGTGTAAACTTTTTTAATTTTCTTCCTTTGTGCTCATTTTCTATATTGTTGCTCTCATGTTTCATTCATTTGTGTTTATATTCTTATTTTGGGGTATAATTTTTATTATGTGAATTATTGTTTTATTATGTGAATTATTTGTATTATGTGAATTACTATATTTGTGCTTGTTCATTTTGTGTATTATTTTTGTTAATTTCCCCTCCTTGAATCACCACTTTATTGTGGTGGAGGGGTTTGTGTGTCTGAGTGATCCTAGGAGCTGCTGTATGTTGTTGGGGGTAGTTCACCCCTGGTAGGGTCTCCCGAGGCAAACTGGTCCCAGGTGACAGTTCAGACTAAGAGCGGTTCAGAAGACATGACGAAGACATGACGATTCAGAAGACATGACGAAGACATGACGATTCAGAAGACATGACGAAGACATGACGATTCAGAAGACATGACTTATGACGATGTCGTAAGGGTCCGGTGCTGTGTGGTTTGGTGGCAGCTGAAGGTGGGGGCCTGGGTGGTCCAATCCCTAGTTGCCAAAACTAGCTTCAACTGGGAGGAGGCCCTGGGGCAAACCCAGGGCACGCTGGAGGGACTTTCAGCTGTCTTTCAGCTGGCCTGGGAATGCTTTGGGGGTCCCTCCAGAGGAGCTGGAAGAGGTGGCTGAGGAAGTCTGGGCTTCTCTGCTTAGGCTGTTGTCCCTGAGACCCTGACCAGGATAAGAAGAAGATGATGGATTGGATGGATTTTGTTAATTGTTTAGATTATTATTATTATTATTATTATTTGTTCATTTTATACATCATTTTGTACATTATGTTCATTCCTTGTTTTTTTGGTTATTTTCTTGATTACTTAGTAAATCAATTCATCATCATACAGTATTATTGTTTTCTTTGTTATTTATTCCATTTTTTTAGGTTTTTTTTTTTGCTTTTTGCTTATTTTCTTGACTTTCTGTTCATATTTTTGCAACAATTTATTCCATTTCTTGATTATTTACCTCACTTTGCAGACTTTTTTAAAGATTTATTTTTGGTATTTTATGCTTTTTTTGAAAGACGGAAGAGGCTTGCTCTCGGAGGTTCTGCTGAGTTTACTCTCTGTGTAGTTATGCAGTTTCAGCCTTGAATTGTGAAGTGCGTAGTGATAATCTTGGATTATGATTGGCATTATACAAATACAAATTAATTGAAAGATGGGAAAATATTGTGAGGAACGACACGCAGCGAGGGGTCGTGGGTTAGATTCGAGCCCGGCCCACTGTGACTAGCTCTGAGCCATGTGGTCGAACGCTACCAGGCGAGCCGCCGAGACGCCTTTGCAGAATTTGGTCAGTTTTTAATTACTTGACTGCATAATTATTTTGCTGTTCATTTTCTTGGTTGATAATTAATTTTTGGCCATCCTTGGTTTTTCATTTTGGCTGTTGTTTCAGCCACTTTTCTTCATTTTATCCATGATGTAGTTCACTTTGTAGACTTTGTTTTACTTGATTGCATAGTGCTTTTTGTGCTCATTTTCTTGCTTATTTAGTTTATTTTTTATTAATTTTTGAGCATTTCATTAATATTTGTTCATTTTGGGGATTATTTTAATTAATTTAATCATTTTCTTTATTATGTGGCTTATTTTGCTCATTTGTTGTTCAGTTTCTTTATTCTTGTGTTTATTTTGTTAGTGAACATGTGGTTTCATTTTCACACAAGAGTGAGAGAGAGATTTTATAGTTTATTATAACATTTCCAGTGTTTGTAAAACAAGAAGACATTAGTGTTATCTCTTGGTTCTGGAGCTGAAAATGTCTGAGAACCAATGATGAATGAGATTAAAAATGCAGCTGATATTCTGAGAACATGGCAGTGTTTTATTGTCGAAGCAACAGGGACAGAGGCAAAAGGAAAACAATGAGGGCTAGCTTTCACGGGTAGTGCTGCCATCTTCTGGTCATAAATATTCAGTGCTCGCCACCATTCAGAGAGAAAATGATTCATGTTCTCTAAATTGGAGTAGAACATTAAAGAGAGCTTTGAGTGAGTGGCTAATAATTCTTAATGTGAGTTTTAATCCAAGGGAAAAAAGGTCTCATAACTATTAATCTACAGAAAAACTCACAATGAATATTTGCTCAGTATGAAAAATAATTCAATTCTACAACTTAATTTCTGGACGAGCATCCTGGATTTTTAGGCATGTTTCTGACAATTAATTTGAGCAAAATGCTCTCATTTACTGATTTATTACATTTCTTCTCTACACCTGTAACTTCAAATATCTTCATAGATTTGAATTAGAATTTAGACCAATCAACCACCACACTGTAGTTTTCTGGCTTCCTGTGTATGTGTATTTTTAAGTGTCTCAGGTTTCACTGTCCAAACAGGTTTTTGACTTTAGATTCCACATTGAAAACTAAAGACCTTGATAGTAGCCTCATTTCTATCTATTTCTATCTATCTAGCTAATGAAACTAGTTGAAATTAGTTTGGTAGAATCTCAAAGTGACACAAAAAATAATTATTTATATTTATAAGACAAAAGCATTGTGTCATTCATGGAAAATTAATATGTTGTACATTTCTTATAATAAGTTTGTCAACAGATGGCTCAGTATGAACCAGATTTCCTTGGAGCATGAAGACTTCACTTGAATACATTGGCAGGTGAATGAGGTGCTATCTCCGTTACTTCCAAAATTCTAGCCCAGAAACAATTTGTTTCTTAAAGTCATATAGTGGCACATTACGCTTACACTTGGTTTTGGGAACAAACTGAAGTATTTCTGAAGGTGGAAATGATGCTTAGAATTCCTCATTTTGTGTTTGTGGGCAGGTTTAATCACTTTTAGAGAAAAGCCTCCAGCTACGTATTTCATCGTATTTCTATATTTAATACTAAACTAAGGTTACTAGATATAAACTTTTAACAACTAGAGTCACATCAGGTAACCCTTGACATGAGAGTAAACAATGCACCATGCTTCAAATGTGCACATACAGTATATAAGTGTGCTACTTTGTGACTTAGATCACAAACTACCTGACAGGAAGACCACAATCCGTCAAGCTGGAGAAATGTGTCTCAGGCAGTAATGAGTAGCACTGGAACTCCACAGGGTACTGTTCTGGCTCCCTTCTTGTTCACACTGTATACAGTGGACATACGATAACTCTGACTCTTGTCCCATCCTGAAATACTCTGATTACAGTGCTGTTGTGATGTTTATGAGGAACAGATGGGAAGCGGAGTACAGGGAGGTAACCAATGCCTTCTATGACTTGAGTCACAAAAACTAGCTGTTGTTGAACATATCTCATTTCAAAAACACAGTAGTGGATTTTCAAAAGTTTAAGCACCCTCTTCAGCCAGACTGCATTGGTGGGGTGTGCACTGAGACAAACAAATATCGTTTTGTGCATCTCAACAAGATGGACTAGTATCAGAACACAGATGCACTATTTGAAAAGAGACCGTCAACTACTTTGTCTAAGGAGGGTCAGGTCCTTGGATGTCTGCAGTAAGATTCTGCACGTTTTACCAGTCAGTGATGGTAACTGCACTCTATACTCTGTTAAGGAGGCAACATCATACAGAAAGATGCTAGACAGTTGGACAGACTAGTGACATATGCTGGATCAGTGGCTGGAAGGAGGCAGGACTCACCAGCAGTGGTGGTGGACACATTTTCCACTTCCAGGATTTTAAATTCTGATTTCTGGTTCTTCTAGCTTGAATGATTTATGGGATAAAATTGCCCTTTTAGAATATAAGTGCAATAAAGATTTGAGAAGAATGAGTTGCCAGCTCTAAAGGACAGATTGGGGGTACTGTGTCTGAACATAATACATAATAGAGTGTAGTGCATATCTCTACGAATCACACAAACTAGAGGAAAAAAAGCATCATTAAATCCTGTGCTAAAATATCAGACCACCTTGGTCTGCCCTTGTTTCATATCTCTTCTTCATTATGTAATTTCTAATATAATGCTGTAAAGGAATATCTAAAATGTGCTCTAAAATCAGAAAAGTAATGGAAGAAAACACACTTGCTAAGCCATTTTCTTGAAACAAGTGTGGGCTCAGTGTAAACAAAAAGCAATTATGTCTCTTTTGAAAAGCCACTTGGACAGCTCTTAAGGCAGCCTGTGAGTAACCCTGCTTAGACATGACTCATTTCTGCTCATTTTCATCCAGCAGCTGAAAACTGCACTCCACTTCATGACTTCTGTCAGGTATTAGTCCAACTCCAGTCTAATCCACAAAGTTATCACCCACACCTGTGGCCAATGCCTTAATAACCACATGATTTAGAAACTATAATCTCCAAATAACACTCAAAAATAATCTTATTTACATATTGTGTACTGTATATATTTTTGCATCATACTAATAATGCAAAGATATTTGTCACATCTGTACTGTATATGACAAAGAAATCGGAATCTGAGATATTGAAGTTGCCCTATAGTCTACTGTCTATGTACCAAAGCCAACAGCAGATAGGATACTGTGCAGAGGCAGACCTACAGGAAGGCAACTGTGCCCCCACTGTGGGGCCTGTGCCCGCCCCCCAAAATTCAATATCCTTAAAATTATACTTGTAAACACAATTCACTTGTCTGTCCAAAAGCCTCTCATAGCATTGAAATCAAAGATGAATTCACCAAAATAATTTCATTGTGAATATAATCTTAGGCCCCTCAAAAACTTTGCTATGGTCCTGCATGAAACATGCTTCTGTCTCCTGCTCCCAACCTGCTCTCTGCAAACCAGCAGCGTGGCGCAACTGAGCTGCAGGTAAAGTCCGTTTCCCCAGGTGACGTTTCAATACATATAATTAAAGTTAATTTGTAATGAATTGAATGTGTGCAAAAGGTGATGACTGGTCACGATTCAATAGGTCCATTAATGCTTGCCAAAGGGGTTCACTTGCATGAGATTTGTGGGCACTCTCCGCTCCCAGAGTGCAGGTCTACTTGTGGTTCCTAGAATCTCTAGAACTACACTGGCAGGCAGAGCCTTCAGTTACCAAGCTCCTCTCCTGTGGAATCAACTTCCAATATGGGTGAGGGATGCAGACACACTCT
>JAQQAE010019902.1:0-10820 GCA_029823295.1 Pseudamia nigra | reverse complement strand
AGAAGAAGATGCAGAGGATAGGGTGAGATGGAGGCAGATGATTCGCTGTGGCGACCCCTGAAGGGAACAGCCGAAAGCAAAAGAAGACGAAGAAGGAAGTATTTTTACATTTATCTGTCACTGTCACTTTACCTGTAGAATAAATAACCTGATCAAATGCAATACGTATATTAAACTGTAAAAGATTTGCATTCTGAAGATACTCAGTACTTGAGTAGCTGATGTCATACTATTTTACTCTTAATCATATATTTATGAGTACTTCTACTTGAGGTATTGTAGTTATAATGTAACAGGGCTATTTATTCTACCACTACTGTTCATGTGTGGAGACTTAGAGCTCTGTGTCTGCATTGACACCATTACAAAGTCGAATATAGTTTTTTTTTTTAATTTAAATAATTTTATACTTAAGATCAACAACACTGAACCAACAGAGCAAATCAGAGCTTGGAAAATGCATTAACTTGATCTTTTATTCTGTCAATCATTTCCTATTATCCCAGTCTCAGGTTTAGTTTTGCTAGGTATAATTTTTTTCCACTTTTCATTCAGCTGTATTTCAAAAAGTATGAACATTTGTATAATCAGAGCAATGTTTTGTGTTCATCCTTCTTTTTACTCAATTTATAAATGACAGCTAGACATACAGTGCTGTACAAATGTTTAAGACACATTGTTTTTGTTGTGAGCAGAGTATAATGACCATAATCATGCATTTCCACCAGAACCAGAATACGCATAAACATACATTTCAGTTTCACGACAGTGAAGTGTCAGTATTAAGCAATGCTTCCCATTGCACTTAAAATGTTTTGAACTACACTATGCGGGACAGAAAATATGAGACATAGTGACTTAAACCAGGTTTCACTCATCACGTGTCAACATTGTTTGTTCTAATTCTTGCCACTGAAATGGATGTCATGCTAAATATGGATTTTTGCCTTTTAAAGCCATTTAGTTCTGATATTTACATGTTTGCTGTATTTGTTTTTACATTCCTACAAAAACAACAAAACTAAAGGTGGATATTTGCAAGTTCTACCCCGGACCAATTTTTATTTAGTTAGTTTATTCACTTTTGTGCATGTGTATTGTCATTATATAAACTTAATAACAAGACAAGACAATAAAACCAAAGGACCTAAAATTTTTGCACAGTACTGTACATCAGAGTAGAATTAATTACGCTTTTGTGTTTCTCATATTTCAAATAATTGATATTAAGTTATTTTAAGGTCTTCCTGCCCAAAAGATATATCAGCCTCCAGTGGATTTGCTTTCTTCTTTCTCTTGTTTGACGAACAGTCTAAAAATATGCAACAGTAAAAATGCCACCTCCTAGCTGATCTGAGTTCATGCTTACTGGCTAGATGGAAATTCAACTAGTCTCTACTCCTTCAAATTCATCCTAAAAGTTATTACAAAAATCCAACTCTGTATTATTAAGTAGCTGACCACAGGATTTAAAAATATCACCCGTTATCAGCTGTTAAACATTTTTATTAGTGTTTCCTAAGACGAGGAATGTTACAAGTCATTTTACTGACAGCAGTCTCATTCCCTGCTCTCTTAAACATTAGCAGGGAAGACAAAAGGCCTTGGTTCAGACTTCCCTAGGGCCTGTTTTTCTTCTCCTTCTACTTCTTCTACAACAGTTGGCTTAACAGGGCTGCTTATTGTTGTCAGAGCTGTCTGTGGACAAGACTGAGAAAATACCGCACACAGAAAGGGAGTAGCACTGCAGATATTTTTATGTGGGACTCTGTGCATGAGTGACTACATGTGTGTGTGAAAACTACCTTCGTTGGGTGTGTGTGCTGTGGCGACAGGTCGGAGCACCTCCCATGGCGGCACTCTGTTTTGGCACCAAAGTGTCTTTGGAAATACCTGTTTTGCACAGAGGTGGGAAGAGACAGGAGAAGAAGGCATAGTGTGGGTGGACTGTCTTTACACACACAGATAGTAAGCTCATTTTTAAATGCATAGGTGGAGCAAACACCTTTAGGCTATTTTGTGACATTCAAATCAAGCATGAATGAGTTTATAATACTCTCATCCTTATTAATCATTCCGTTATAAGTGTGTGAAGGTGTTTGTTCATCCATGAGAGTGTCTGACAGCTCTCTGTGCAGCATGTACTGGAGGCTGTTATCAGTTGATCCCTGTCATTATAGGAGTCATTCAAACAAACAGTTGGAAGCCCATTAAGGCCACTTACTATGTGATAACATCGCCACTGAGCCCTGAAACACCTCTCTAAGCTTTCACCAATCAGGGTCGCAGCCCTGGCCCCAAAGCCAGCCACAGGGATGTTTTGAAAAGCTAGTAGGTCATTTCCTTCAGCCTACATGGCTCTGACCAAAATCTGAAGTCCTCAGCTGGGCTCTGACTTTCCATTCAGAACATAATTTTTAGATTTATGTTGGATGATGTAAACTGAAAGCTCATGAGGGGCTTAGCTGCGAGAGCCTGAACTGCACCACAGTGGGATGAAATTAAAAGCATTGTATTAATAGAATGGAATGAACAGCGTGTTCAGACTTGTGTAAAAGCCACCTCAGACTGGTCAGTGGTGCCTCTGGTGGAGACTCGGGGTACTGCTGGGGGTTTCTATGTAAAATATGTATGGGGATTGGATTTATACTCCCCATACACAAATGCACAAGCATTAGCATACTGGTCTCCAAACACATATGTGTGTGTACAAACACAGTCACACAAACCATTAAGTCAGACAGACTATGAAAAGGACCGAAATGTTCTAGCAGAACAAAAAATCCTCACGCAGAGTGACATAATTAAAAACACTCATTGCTTTCTCAAATACACACACACACACACACATACATAAGGAGGTCATGTTGGCTTAGGGAGCTCAGGGAGTTGCGTAAAGGAGCCATTTTGGTGGGAAATCTGGTATTAGAGGGAATGTAAAAGTGAACCTTTAAATGGAGGAGAGGGTCAGCAGGGAAAGATGTCAACTCATAGAATGAAACTCTCTCTAGTGGAGTAGAAGCAGAGCACAAACAGCACATTGTACCACTTTATTTATTTTCTTATAGGTGCTGGGTTTCAGCCCAGCCATGATGGAGGTCAGCAGGTATGTGGTTGACGTGTGTTTGACTTTGTCTGGGTGCATATGTGGGCATACTGTATTTTTCAAACATTTCAGAGATGGGAGGGTAACCGGGAGCTGGATGAAAGCAATGAGCTGTGTCTGAATGTAAAACTGATGAGCGAAGTCCCATTACCCAATCACTTCCTTACAGGCACTATCTTCACTACAGGCACAGGAAGACAAAAATACATCCTTTTCATCTCCTAGCACTTCTGAAAAACTGTGAAGTCATCCCTGTTTTGAAATTATCAACAGTCCTTAGTGATAGCTTGTCAGTCTACTTATGAGAGCAAAGTTAGATTAGATTATCTCTCATTTGTATCAGCCTCAGTAGTATCATGCACTCCATATACACTCCATTTAATGTGTGTAAATATCATCATTGCACATGGATAACTTGTTTTTGTATATAAGTAACAATGCAAAAATTATTTTGCTATACAAATGTCACAAATAGACTACCAGATAAGACCATTTTGGACACACCTTCCTCTTCAGTAGTTCTTTGTGCTTTGATGACAGCTTTGTACTCTCATGGCATTCTCTGATAACATTCACAAGGTAGTCACCTGGAATGGTTTTTATATCATGAGTGTGCCTTGTCAGGAGTTCATTTGTCCCATTTTTTGCCTTCTTACTGTCCTTTATGACCATCAGACTTGTTTAGAGGAAGGGTAGTTATAGTAGCAATAATAGGGCTTTTGCCTATGTAACCCAGAGTCAATAGCCCTATTAGTGCTACTGCAACTGCTGTACAAATCCATACGAGGCAAAAAAAACAGTTAAGTACAGAGAAAAGGCAGTCCAATATTACGTTTAAGAAATGAGGGTCAGTCATGGCATGTTGCAAAAGGTCAAGGCCAGAATGAAATTTGGGCCATTGCGGTATGTAGGTCCTCTACGTGAACTACCAACAGTATCCTGTTTCAGACACTTTTGGAGAATAGAAAATATGCACACCTATGCTCTAGTCAAATATTGAAAACCTTGGAGTTATGTTTAAAAATGCTTTTATTCAATTACTCAGCCCACGGATATCACTAAATCACAGTTAGTGTTGTTAAACTATTTGAACTCCCACTATTAGTGATTAAAGGTAGCACTAATACCCACACAATAAATTTGCAATGCTATACTGGACCATCTGTGTGATAAAAGCATGTGCGGTGCTGTTTGGCTGCGTCCTTGGTTGATCAGTGAGACTGGAGCCTCTTTGGCTTTAATAAACAGCTCTGCATCATCTGACATCCTCACTTTCATCTCCCTAGGCGACCACTAGCCTCAAGATGACAGCTCTCCAAGGCACTCGACTCCTTTTTGGAAATTGATTCCCATCACATTGGTCTTTTTATTTTTCTTCCAGTGGCTGTGATTCAACAAATGCAGGGAAAATGGACAGAAAGGCCGACTTTGTTTTTTCAGGCCCTTTAACAGCTCAGCTAAAGAGTTTTGGTAAAACTGATAGTGAGTGGAATATCTCCTCCTCCAACGATATCCACCTAAACCCGGTTAGCTTATGTACTCTTAACATCCTGTGCATTCTTCGTTGTCCTCATTCTCCTCCTCCTTCACCTTGGATTTCCTCTCGTTATCCCTCTCTGCACGTTAGAGCCAATTTGCCCTAAGTGCTGGAAACTGGCGGAAACTTTGCAAGTGTTTGTCTGCACATGTGCATCTGCTTGCATGCCTGCGTGGAAAGTCAGCAAAGGTTTCTGGTAAGGGAGAAGCCACAAAGTGTAGTATAGCTCTGACATGATGACAGATGAAGATAAAGAGGCTACTATTAAAAATGGGAGGGGTCTGTTTTCTGAAGGGCCTTTGTGGGCACGTGCAAGACGAAGAGCACGCAATGGCGAGAAAGAGGGATGGGCCATCAGAAGGTGTGGGAGGGCACAAAGGCTCAGGGCCGGCCTATGAGAACAAGACAGGGGGTTTGTATTTTTGGCCAAGCAACTCAAATATCTTTTTCTTTTCCCCCAAACAACACGAGTAGCAAAATGTCATGACAGCACAGATAGGGGGAGAGAAAAAGGCAGGAGAGTGAAAAACCTTTCTGTAAGATGGCCAAAAATGATAATGTTCAGAAAAGCAGCTCTTCAAGGCCTTTGGAGGGACCAGAATGTGGCTGCCGTTAAATAACCCATGCTTCACTTTCCCCATGTCTGTCCTCAGTGACACTTCGGGTATCTTGCAGTGATATATTGTGAGAGAGTTGAGTTAGATGAGCGGATCAGATTACATGTCTTGTCAGAGCTGAACATGTGTAAGAGTGGATGTGATGATAAAGAACGCAAGGAATTTACTCAGCGTTGTCAAATTTAACTTACACCATTCAAATGACACAATTAGACTTTAACTCCTCATTTTAAGTCATTAATAAGTGAATAAAGAATATAATGTGACTGATGGAAGAGTGTTGGCTACAGTTTGTTACTTTTTTGTGGTTAAAAGATTGGATGCAGCCTCTCCTTCAGTGATTTCTTTTTTTAATTATTATTTTCAGCATTGTACACTATTGCTGATGACTTCCAAATTATGAAGGAACATGTATGGAACTATGTAGTAAACAAAAAAGTGTTAAACAACCCAGAACATGTTTTATATTTTAGATTGTCCAAAGTAGACACATTTAGCTTTGATGACAGCTTTGCATTCCCTCATCAGATTTATGTGGTAGTCACACAGAACAATTTTCAAATCACGTGTGCCTTGTCATGGATTAATGTGTACAGTTTCTTTTCTTCTTAATGTACTTTAGACCATCAGTTGTCCTGTGCAGAGGAAGGGTGCATACAGAATCAATACCCCTATCAGTGATACGACAACTACAATATTCATATTCATATTATGACAAGAAACACTCAGTGTGCAGTTTACAATATGGGAAACTACCTAGTAGTCATTCATGGTGTACCAATATAAGTGATTAAACGGGAGACCTGCAAGTCAACTCAGTTTACAACCGCACAGTTGTCAAGCTAGTATCTCTGTTCTTTTTTACATGTACCACATGTTGAAGGAATCTGAAATGCAGGCTGTCTCTTCTCAGTCATCCTGTGGTTAGATAAGCTAGTTGCTACAGTAGCTCTGTAATAGCTACTGCTACAACTGTTTTCAACATGAGCTCCTGCACCTACGAAGTTGTAAGCCGTGTTGACTGGCAGGTCATCTGTCCAATCACTTATCACAAACTGCTACAAAAGATCAGTTATTAACGAGATCACCAGCATCTTAGACTGCATTTTTCAGTAGACAGCCCATCATTACTTTAACAAATGAAGGTCAATCAATCAGAAAAATGTCATGAATTTTGAATGTCGCCAAGTGCACTCACTAAAACCATTAAACCAAGAAATGATTTGTACAGTAGTTGTAGTAGTATTAATAGGACTATTGACTCTGTACCCACCCTTCATCTGCACAGGACAAGTGATGGTCTAACGCATATTAAGAAGGAAAGAAGTGACACAAATTAACTTTGGACAAGGCACACCTGTGAACTGAATCCATTCTAAGTGAATCTGATGAGAGAATGCAAAGTTGTCATCAAAGCTAAATACAGCTACCTTGGGGAAATCTAACATATATAACATGTTCTTGATTGTTTAACACTTATTTTCTTGCTACATAATTCCATTCATGTTCTTTCACAGCTTAGATGTATTCAGTATTAATGTACAATCTTCAAAATAAACAATATAAAGAAAAACCACCAAAGGCGAAGGTGTATTCAAGCTTTTGATGGCAAGGGTCTCTCTCTGTGAACCTCTTTTTTTTTAAGGACAATTCTGATACTGTTCCATATAATTTTACCCCTTCAGTCATTAGTATTTGGGTATGTAGGAGTGGTTTTAGGGTAAGAATTAGGTTACTGTTTGAGTAAGAGGTTAAGGCATGCATTATGTCAATGGAATAGTCTCACAAAGATAGACATGCATGTATGTGTGTGTGTTTCTGAGTAACCTGAATCTGTCTGTAGTGGGCCGGAGCACTGAACTGGTGTTCAGTGTCTCTATCATCACTGGCAATCTGTTTTGGCACGTCCACACACACTGCACACATGCTCACATCAGCTATGGAAAAGCTGTGCATTCCTTTTAAAATCAGCATTCTGCATTTAGCGCATACACATTTGAAAACAAGCTATCTTTATTACTTCACACACCACTGTGTTGTTGACTGCTGGTTTGGAACCTAAATGACTGTATACCGAAGAAGTGACAACAATGTGTTGTATATCTCTTATCTGTAATCGGCATCACAGTGTCAGACAGTAGTAAAGCCTGATTTTCCTGGGCTTTAGCACACGTGGGACTAGACGCAGAATGAGTGCAGTGGGTCGAGACTATTTTTCCCAGACATGTAAGAAGTATTCAGATCCAAGAAGAAATGTCAAAGTGATGAGTGCTCCAGCAATGCATATTTGTAATTAATATGTGGTGGTGTGTAGCCCGAGGTGAGATTATTTTTGTAACATGGGTTTCCTTTACGCTGATCAAGCACACACTGTAACAATGAAATGAACCATTTATTTGTGCAAGCAGTGGTCAGTATGTCCCTGTGTTTTGGAATAATGTCAGTATACTATTTTGTACCTTTTGTTAATATTTTGGTGCTAATTGTAGTTGTTGGTATATTTGATTTTTTCCTTGTTTGAGTGTCTTGAGTGACATTTCAATTACATACAGTTACAGTATCCACTGTGTAAATACTCCAAAATTTCACATTCACAATCTTGTTTCAGTAAAAGCGGCATCAACAATATGCTGTACAATATTAAAAGAAGTCATTATACTGAATGGTTTATTGGTATTATATTATTATAGTGTCTTACATCGTTAAGTATTTATCACTAAAAATACATGTAATATGTTTTAATGTAGAATGTGACTGCATTCCACAGACAAAGGCTATTTATATTAGGGCTGCATACAATGTTTTTGCTGGCATTGGTTTGCTTGGCTTTTAAACTCTAAACCGACCCCACACTACAAGATAATTAGCCTGATTCTGGGCCCGATTTGTCCCTCCTGACAGTTGGGGGGTGTTACCAGAGTCAGCCTGGTTGGCCTGATGTTCAGTACAGATTAGCTGGTAGTGTGAGGGGATCACCAATTGAATCTTGCATGCCCCAAGTGGCTCTCAGATGGATGGGGGCTATGCTGATAATTATCAGATATGTTTGTTATTTATAAGAGAAAATCAGGGTGATTACCTCTGAAAGGATCACAAAAGCCAATCAGAGAGAGATGTACCGGTGTTACCAAGCAACGGTAAACATACAGCTTTTCAGGTTGCAGGGGCTAGCTTGCATTACCTTCCATACTATTGCAGACAATGGACAATGAAGCAGACAGTAAACATCTCACTTTCGGTTCTCATATTTTGGCGATGTCTCCTCAACTATTTTACAACTGTTTCCTCATTGAGATAGGGTTAATTGTGGAGATTCTTTGTAGATTTAGATTCTTTTTGTGTGGTGCATTCAGATTGCACACTCTTAAGATGAAAAATCTTCTAATGTGAGGCTAGGACACATACGTACACAAGTAAAACAAAAAGTTTTGAATACATCTTGATGAAACTTCTACGGAAGATCTGAATTTTTTTGTTTACTACTGGGCTTTATTTAGTTTGTTTGAAATAGTGGAAATGCCTAAATGGCCCCTTTTGGTGTCTGTCAGAGGGATTGCACTATTAATCATTTAGTTGAAAAAATGACAAAAAAATAGTGAAAAATACTTTGTGAAGCTGAATCAGCCATCCTCAGAGGTTTCCTTTGGTCCAGAACCCCAAAGATATTCACTTTGCTGTCACAGGGGAGAAAGTTACTATCAGAGTAGTTGTCAAGTCATTCAATTGCCAAAAACCGTGATTAATCAATTAATTGCTGCAACTCAAATTCATAGCATGTGAGTATACACAACACATATATATAGTCCTTAAACTTTAAAGGCTACAGATAAAATTATTGTAAATATAATGAAAAAAAGTACATGATATAAAAGAGTTATTAAAATGAGTCAGTACAGTAATTATAAAAATAAAACTACAATTCGTACTCCTGAATTACAGTGGAATAAAAATAGTTTCTTCATTTAAAAATGTCAACATTTGTGGTAACTCTGATTGTTCCAGTCACATGCAACACACTTTGTTTACTACTGCATACTTTGTGTAGGTAGTAGTATAGTACGGCATCTTATCATAGAGGCATCATAGATGCATATGAACTAAACATAGTGGAGTCAAAAGTATATTATTATAAAGTATAAACAGCACCAAAAGTAAATTAGTTAAGTAAAACTACTAAGTTACATTGCATCATTGTACAGATTAAGAAATATAATACACATTAAATATTTAAAACATTTTAAATATATGTTAAAAACCCAATATACAGTAATTAAGCCTGATTGAAAGCAGCCGTCACACATACATACCGGTGAGTTGGCAGCCACTGAAAATGAAACATTTCCAAAACCAGAAACAAAAGCAGAGAACTTTGTCAACTAAAACAAATCATGCAGTCAGGAAAAAAATGGCAAAAGGGAACTTGATGAAATGGGGAGAGCATTCGCAGAAACAGGGGGAAAAAAGAATTAAGGAGAGCGATGGAGAGACTTGTGAGCCAGAGTGAAGGAGGGAGGGCAGGATAAGTTTGGGGGGAAAGTTAGTGGCCCAGTGGGGGTTTCTTCTAGAGTTCAACATCTCTGGCCAGGGAAGGAAAGGGAGGGAGGAGGGGAGGGGGGGGGGGGGAGTCGGGGACCGGCCTGGGTCAGCAGCAGTATGGAGTATGTGTAGATTAGATGTCTAAACTCACTCTGTAAATCCTCTGAAGTGCTGGAAGACTCTGAGCTCACAGCGGTGACTGCCAATAAGTGCAGAACCTGGGGTTAGTGGTCTGAATTGTACGCTCAAGCATTTTAAAAAAATAGCAAAGCCAGAAGAGAGGCAAGTTGGCTTCATAAGTCCCCATGTTCAAGAGTTTCAAATCAGTTGTATTTTTGCAGGTCGTTGGTCCGGAGAGCAGCCCTGGCAAACAACACTAATGTTACATCGGACATTTGAACACCAGGGGATTAGCTAGCCTTAGTTTCCAGGATACAAAAAAAAGACAGGAAGGAGATGAAAGATGAGTATGAGAAGAATGCTTGTGGATCATAAAAATGTGACTCAGGGCAGTGATGATTTAATCAGAAGTGCATCTAGATCAGTTTTTAAATTATTGTGTAACTGGGTGGAGTGGTAGAAAGAGAAAAGAAAAAACAAGGCAAAAATTATGAATACGGTCATCTTACACTCATCCTCATTTGTTATTTGTCCTCCCGGGCCCGTACTTACTGTCGAAAAGCTTCCCCTTAATGACCTTACAGCTGCATGAAGAAACACATAAAAGCTACTGAAGTTGTTTGCTGTTTGATGCAACAAAAGAGCTCTTAAATGTGTGTCTGTTTGCGTGGGTGAATGTGTGCCTTTGCATATGTGAGAGACGCATGATCCCCACATACATGTCTGTGTGTGCCAGCTTAAGAAAATAAACAAGAGCCCTGGACGGAGGGGAAAAGCTTTCAGGTCAATAAACATTTTAATCAAAATCATGCAGAATAGCCTGGAAATGTGAAAGCATGGTTTCTTTCACGAGACAGGAAAAAGAGAGAAGTGTTAGACAGAAGAGGAGGGAGGGAGGGAGGGA
>JAQQAE010019901.1:0-10820 GCA_029823295.1 Pseudamia nigra | reverse complement strand
GGGGGTGTTTCAGTAGTTATAAATGTCAAACTATGTGGCTTCAAGTAGTACCACTCGTATTATGCCTTCAACAAATGTTACTATACTTTTTGAATGAAAAATGACATGGTTTACACGGTTTGTGATTTTTGGGGGGACAACTTTATGGAAGGGGCGGTCCAGACCCTAATTCTATACATGTTCTTGCAGAGTTTGAATGTGTTTAGTATTAATGTACAATATTGAAAATAATAAAGATAATGAAAAACTACTAAGCGAGAAGATGTATCTCGTCTTTTGGTAAACAGTGTATCTATGAGAAGTATTATTTTAATGTGATTATGTTTATTTATTTAGCTTGATCCAAGAGTAGACTGAGGAGGTGGAGATCTTTTTTTCAGACGTGTAGATGAGGAGTGGGTTGGCATGCGTGGCTACAGTTTTAGAGTGCACCAGCGAGGGTGGGACAGAGCGAAGTCGTGACTAAGTGGACAAACAAATTCAGACCAGCTCCAACTCCTCTGCCTGCCTGAACTAATGAAAAGCCCAATGTGTAAGGCAATACACGATGTATTCTTTACAGATTGAGTCATCAAAGTTAACATTTGTGTCTCAAGATGAAAAGTTTCTAATCCCTGTTATACTGACCGAAGCCAAAACATTAACCACAACTCCTCGTCAGCAACAGGCCTCACAGACTGACTCAAATATAACTCCTCCTCAGATGTCTGGCAAGCTGACAAATGGCCCACACTGACATTATATCTGTCCAGATTTGTTAAAGAGTTGAAATAAGCCATGACAGAGAAGTTGAAGTCAGAAAGATCAGTTTCTCATCCACTGTCATATTTCTGTGACTCAGTCCCAGTGGGTGAGCACTTATTTAGCTACTAGGACTTTGCAGGAGTTCTGCTGTTCTTCCAGAGAGACTAATGAGAATTACAGAGACAGATGGTGTGCTGGCAGTGGTTGTTGTTCCTACCAGTCTACAGTATATTGTATCGCCTGGGAGCCCCCGGTGCCATAAACTTGGGATCCCCGGGTAACAATCTTCTTGAGCATCACATTATTGCACTGTGCCAAGGAGCAATACTGAGCTCCGTGTGAAGCAGAAGGGAAGAAGATGCCTGAAATGCACAGTGCAAAGCGTTGTGGACACAAGGCACACAAAGCAGTTTGAATTTTTAATGAGAGCATGATGAGAATTATGTAGCTCTCCACTGTTATGTTTTTAGGACTCAATTTAGCCTAACTTTCTCCCCATTTTTTATTTTTATCAACAAAGCATTTCATCTGCTTTATGATTTGTCCATATCCTGCCGTACAGCACTTCTACTAAGGTCATTTGCTTTTCTGCTTCCAATCACACAAATCTGTCTGAGAAAAATGAGAATAAACAAGGATATGATTCACCAGGATAATGTAGAAAAGAACAACAGAAACTGATGATGTCATTTTATGTTCCTTCACTCGTCTTTTTGGCTCAAGACCCAAAAAAGAAATAGAAAAGAAACACAATATCCATTAAATGATCACAAAAGAACAAAATTGAGCAAAATAATTAAGAAAGTGAACAAATAATCCACACAATGAATAAAATATTAAAAAAGGGACAAGATGATAAGTGAGATTGAACAAATACTCAAGAAAACCAACAAAAATTAACAAAAAATATCCACAAAATGAACTGCACAATAATGAAAAGGATCAAAATAACAAACAACATGAATGAAAATGAACATAATGACTGATCAGTAATGAAGGCAATGAGAAAACCACACACAATAATAAACAAAAATGATCAAAACTGATCAAGGATGAGCAAAATAATAAGACTGTGAACAAAATGATAATGAAACTAACAAAATGTAAAATAAAATTGACAATACTGGACAAATAAAAAAAATATTGATAAGAACTGATTCCCATATGCTGGCTTTTATAACATTAAATTGTAAATGAATCAAATGAACTAAATATTTTGAAAATCATAAAGTCAGAGAAAATGTTTATTACTTAATGTTGTTTGTGTTTTTCATGACTTTGTTCGTTTTTACCTAGTTTAGAGCTTTTTTGTTGCTTTTTTTCATCCATTTGCATCTGTTAAATTGTTTTTGTTTTTTGCATCTTTTGTCTCTTTTTGCATCTTTTTTTTAAACATAGTTTTTGTGTTTTGCATGGTTTTTGTATTTTCGTGTCTTTTAAAAAAAAAATCTTTTCCCATGTTATGCCTTATACATCTCTTTTGCATTTTTTGGAATTCATCTTTTAATTTTTTGCTTTTTTTAGGTTTTTCTTTTTGCAACTTTTCCAGTGTTTTTTTCATTGTTCATTTTGTTGTATTGTTTTTACTTTTTGCTTCTTCTCCATCATCGTTTTTGCATATTTATGTTTTTGTCTATTGCATCTTTTTTGTGTTCTTGTGTCTTTGATGTTGTTTTCACCTTTTTTGCATCCGTCACGTACTTTTTGTCTTTTACATTTTAATATATTTTTTAATTTCATCTTTTGACTTTGCTTTTTTGAATTTTTGCATCTTTCATGTTGTCATTTGCCTTTTTTGCATGTTCAGTGTACTGTTTCTCATTCAACATCTCATATTGTTTTTGTCTTTCACATCTTTTTTACCTTTTGCATCTTTTTATATTTGACACATATTGTGATCTACATTGATGTCATGGTCTTATGGCCAGGCCCCAATATTATATGAAGTATCCTGTCATTATGGCCCTGAGGCCGGGCTCTTAATCTGAGTGGCATATCTGCAGCCGCAGCCTTTGGAATAATAACTTTCACCCACACATGGCCTTTGTTCTTGTCCTTTGTCCTTGTCCACAGCTGCAGGAAGAAGTGGGAAAGGTTTTCTGGAATAATGGAGCTCTGGACTGGTGAGGTGTCAATAGTCAAAGCAGGAGTATAGCATGCTAAATGATGCATCATTATCGCAGTTCCATAATGGTGTTCTAATTGCACCCAGGCGGCTTGGCAGCAGCATTTCACATCAATCTTTTCTCCTTCTTATTGTGTTTTTTTTCCTCTATCTGTCCTCTCTGCCCTGCCATCATCTGCTGGTTTTCTGTTCCGTCTGTTAGCACCGGGTTATAAACCTCTGTGGGGATTCTTCTGTTTGTATGTTTCATGTCCCTGCAGTACTGTGGTATCATCTTCGCAAACATCAACTGAACATATGTGAGACAAACCTTAAAAAGACCATCTAGAGTCATATTTAAATGACACTTTTACATTATTCAACAAGTATAACATTCAACAGATGTGTCCCGGTATCATATATTCAAAATGATTTTTATGTTGGTCACTCAGGTGATTCTTTAACACAGCAACAAAATGTACAGACGGCATTGCAAGGCTACAGCAGCCTAATAAATCACCATATTAACCATATAAGACATGCCTGCATGTAATGTGGGCAAGGTTTAATGTGAGCATTTTTCACTTAGAGTGTGCACAAGAATCAGTAAATGTTTATTTGGAATATTTGTGCAACATTGTAATATTTCCATATTTTCCATTCCATCCATCTGCTGCCGCCATGAACCGGTGGAGTCGAGTTACCTCCCTCTCCCTTGGTACTTTGTCCAGCTCTTCTACGGGGATTCGGAGATGTTCCCAGGCCTGTGGCCAGAGGCATAGTCCCTTCCAGCTTGTCCTGGGTCTTCCCCAGGGCCTCCTCCTAGTGGGATGTGTCACCAGAGAGGTGTCCGGGAGGCACCCAAATCAGATGCCCAAGCCACTTCATGTATATCAATGAATATTTGTAAAATGTTTAAAAAATATGTCAATTTGTACTGAGACTTCAAGTGTTCTAACATCTGTAAATATGTAGACAAACTGTTAAATGTGTAAATAAGTGCACAAATGTGTAAGCAAATCTATGTGGTGCATGAACAAAAGTATATGTGAAAACAAATTTGTAACCACATAAGTACATAGACTAATATGTACTTGTATAAATGTCTGTGGAAATCTGCAAATGTGTAAACAAATCTATATATGTGTAAGCAGATTTGTAAATGAGTAAACAAATAAGTAAATGTGTAAACAAATCTCTGTGTATAAATAGATATGTACATGTGCAAATAATTCAGTTAATGTATAAACAAAAGTGTATTTGTGTAAATACGTAAATACTTTTGCAAATATGTAAATACACCAATCAGGCATAACATCATGACCAGTGACAGGTGAAGCTGTAATGTCAGTTATCTTATTCAAATGGTACCTGTGAGCGGTGGGATGTATGAGGCTGCAAGTGAATGAACATTTAGTCTTTGATCCGGAAACGAGTCCGACTCATTGCAGGCAATGTGGACCAAGCTCTGACACTGGTCATACAGGGATTGAACAGCCCTAATCAGTGCGTCTGGCACCCCGTATTCCAGGAGCACTCCCCACAGAACTCCCAGAGGGACACGGTCGAATGCCTTCTCCAAGTCCACAAAACACATGTAGACTGGTTGGGCAAACTCTCATGCACCCTTAAGGAGCCTGCTGAGAGTGTAGAGCTGATCCACAGCCTGGACGAAAATCACACTGCTCCTCCTGAATCCGAGGTTCGACTATTGGATCCTCCTCTCCAGTTCTCCAGGAATAGACCTTACCGGGGGGGCTGAGGAGTGTGATCCCCTTGTAGTTGGAACACACCCTCCAGTCCCTCTTCTTAAAGAGGGGAACCACCACCCCGGTCTGCCAATCCAGAGGCACTGCCCCTGATGACCATGCAATGTTGCAGAGGCGTGTCAACCAATACAGCCCCGCAACATCCAGAGCCTTGAGGAACTCCAGGCAGAGCTCATCCACCCCCAGGGACTTGGCACTGGGGAGTTTTTTGACCACCTTGGAGATATCAGCCCCAGAAATAGAAGAGCCTACCCCAGAGTCCCCAGGCTGTGCTGCCTCGAAGGAAGGCATGTTGATGGGATTGAAGAGGTCCTCAAAGTATTCCCCCCACCGACCTACAACGTCCCTAGCTGAGGTCAGCAGCACCCGGTCTCCACATAGTGTTAACGGTGTGCTGCTTCACCCTCCTCAGACACTGGATCGTGGACCTATCATCCTGATCTCCAAAACAAGAGACATTCCCTTTGTTAACAAATAAAATAAAAATAATCATTATTTATTTTCTTTTGTTTCAAAGCTACAGGGGGCACTATTACGCGCATGCAGTGGATTCCAGAAGTAATACAGAAGTGAAATTTTCCTGCTTCCTCACCAGTGAACAGCTTTCCATAGAGAAAGAATGGGTGCCATGGTCCAATGTCATATCTTGTTCTTGTAAAAGATCCTTTTGTCCTGCCACCATGACTACTTACCCCTTCCCCACTGTGCTGCACCTGCCTCCTCTCCAACTGTATTTAGTCTGTGCCTTCCTTTTCTAATGTGCCAATTTATCTTCATTGTTTGTAGCAAGTTTTCCAGTCTTTCTTCAGCATGTAGGACGTGCTGTGTTTTTTAGACTTGGCCTCTGCGCCTCCCTTTGGATCAGTGCTCTTGGACCAGTTTCTATGTACCAACCATTATTTTCAGTAAACAGATTTTGGACTTAACCTCCTGTTTGAGTTGTGGTTTTGAATCCACTTTCCCTTTCCCCGATTAGACTCAATGTTCAGGTTACTGATGTGAAAATAATCGACAACAGGGAGCAAACTGCACTCACACATTTGATGCTGTACTGTGGGCGACATAACCTGTTGGATGCAGTTACCTCGCTGTTTATCATTAGTTCCACATCAGTCACTTAAATGTGGGGTGTAGAGTCATTGTGTGTTACACTACTAATCACAGCACCACTAGACTAGACCAGCAGGCATTTGCCAGCGTAATAAAAATCAGTTGCAGATCTGATTACTGAGATACTGAGACACAGCTCTCCACAGACACATGCAAATAATTTTCTTTTTCTTGTGCTCATTTGTTTCTAGCATGACTAAACAACTAAACAAAATAAACTGTTAAGCATAAATGAAGATGTTTGTGCAGCTGATAATTGCAATTAAAGTCTCAAAGGAAAAGAAGTACAGCTCAGCATAAAGAACAGTATCATTTAAAAATATAGTGTCATGTCCACATCAGTCTTCAGTCTCATTGCATCTTAAAATCACATCACAGCTGTGTAGTTCAAAAACTGTCTTCCCCAGAGCTCAGAGCAATTAAGCTGGATAATTTTGTTTTTTGCAGATACCCTCAGGCTTTTTCTTTGTCTGTCCAGTCACGATGCCTGGTGCTGTTGATGCTCATTACACAGATTTCCTTCTGGTTAGTAATACAAAACCTTACTCTGCCTTTAGATTTCCTGTGAAACAGCTACAGCAACAACTTCTGAAAATGAAGAAAAAACTGATTGCAAGGCTTTAATTGACACATTATTACACATTATAGGTTATTATAGCAAATGTATTATTCATGTCACTGAAAACTGAAATAGTCCAATCATGAAGAAATACACAAGTTGAAAGAAATGAACTTTGCAGCTCAAAACCTTGCTGCGGTCTTCTGTCATTATTGGCTTCATTCAGACTGACACGTTCGGGGACACGATGTGACAGAGGTGTCATGTTGGTTTGAGGAGCTCAGACAGGAACAACACCAAATCTAAAGAGGAAAAAATTAGATCTGGGAGAAGCAGACACCTGGCTCCACTGCAGCAAATTAGTTATAAAAAATTGTAAAGGATATAGTTTTCCTATTCTTTCACATATTCAGCTCAGGTAATGAATCAATTCAGGAATCACCCATAATGTGAGAGCATCTCAGTCTTTTAGTCTAAAAGATTTTGCTGTAATTACATGTCAGCACTGACACAATCATAAAGTTTTTTGGCTGAGTTTAGCATGCTATTCAGTGTTTCAGACTTTTCTCCTCAACTCAGCTTATTGATTCATCTATAATGAAAACTATAGAACAAAACCCAACAGATTGTACATTTTAATTAGCAGAGGCATGCATGCACAGAGCTTTCTAACCAACTTTCACCTGCTACCCTTAACTAGTTCAAACTATTTCATGTCTACAAAACTGTCTACTGAAAACTGTCAATGTGGGCCCTGGTGGCTAATGAGGTCCAGGCAGATATGAAACATATTCCATTAATACCTGAGTCTTAAAAAGATGTTGTTAATATATCTGGAGTTTGGTGATGCTTGATGTTCCATTTGATGCTCACAGCTGGCAGCAGCGCCACATAGCAGCTGAAATGATAAGTGCATCCCACTCATTCATTTATTCTTCCATTTTCATCTCCTAAATGCTCTGGAGGGTCAGGGTCAACATGTTGTCACTCACAATGCTTGATCATGTCCCAAGGTGTCACTTACTGACAGGGTGATGTCCATCACCATAATAACGGTGCACTGTTGTTGCCACTTTTGTGAAGAGTTTTGATTTAAATGCTAGCACAACATACACAAAAATACAGTCAAGTGTTGTGAGATGCAAGACGGTTCTGAGTTTCACTCTCTGGTCCAGCACAGAGCCTTTATGTGTCGAATTTGCATGTTCTTCCCATGTCTGCATGGGTTTCCTCCAGGCACTCCATTTTCCCCTGTCATCAAAGACACTAATTTGAGGTGACTGTCTTAATGATCCAAGTTGTGTTGTTATTACAGAATCAGCATAAAGTTTGCGATTTCTGAAGGGTCCCTTATAAACCAGTCTGTGTGTTGATGTGTGGAGAAACAAAGGATTCTGACATAAGATGAGCAAATAGCGTCAGGTTCAGCATTTTGCAAACATTTTTTGTGCCACCATATCATTAGTGTTAAATCTTTAGTTAATACTGTAGGACCGGTGCTAAATCAGTGCAAAAAGAGGTGCAGTGCAATCATTGTGGATCTGGCTCTTCATGTCCACAGTGATGGATTCAGGTCAAATCTGACAAATGTTGGGCCCATGCTGTTACAATGGTAAACATGGTAAACACAGACCTACAGTATAATTATTATTCAACTCGGATAGAATTTCATATGAATTTTTTTCATTTGGTCACATGATGTTTATCTGGCGTGACCCAAAATCAGCATCCTGCATAAGTCACATGGATATGTTGGCACAGCTGTTTATGTTAATACATTTACTCTTATTTTTTCTTGTAGACAGATGTAGGCTTACTTACCTTGACATGTTTCATTTATGTTAATACTGGATGTTGTATGTATTACTTCCCCTGTGTTTCCTGATTGCAGTCTCCGCCTTATGTGTTGCACCCGTGTCTTGTTAACTCCTGTATTTAAACCTCATGTCTTCCCCTTGTTTTCTGCCAGATTGTCTTGTGTTGCCCTAGTGTGCTCTGCTTTCTGGTATTCTGTGTGGGCTGGAGTCCCTGTGATCAGTTTGTTTCTTGTCATCTTAGAATTTTGCCACACCCTGTTTTGTACCTGCTTCTGTTTGACTGCTGTGTTCACTCCTGCTTTGGATTTAAAACTATGCTTGTGGACTGTACTTTTGCCTCTGGGTTGTTTTCTCTGCATTTGTGCCCAAGCCTTGTACCATTACAGAAGTGTTTGTAATTAAGCAGCCTGATCTCAGTCATCACTGTCCAGACATTTTTATTTTTAGGTAGCTGGAATAAGTCCCAGCCCCACTAGGCTAAATGTCAGAAATCAGTCAGACATTGAGGGGTTTTCACCCTCTTTATAATTAAACATTAATTCCATGCAGCTTTGAAGAATTATAGATAGTGAGTGAGCACTGAGTTTGCAGATAACACCTCTTTAATTCTGTGTAGAAACATATGGTTTTTACAACAAGGCTTATTTTCACAGAAAAGGCACCAAATGTATGAATACTCCGTAATTTACACGCAGCTTGGCAGCAGCGTTTACAGTAAGTTCCAAACTTTGCTGGTGTTTTGTTTAGTGCATATGCTGTCTTTTTGTATCACTTGCATCACTGTGTGACTCAATGTTTAAGGTATGTGCTTCATTTGTTGCTTTTTTTATTTGTTTTTGCCAGTTGATGCTTAAAAAGTAAACACAAAAATAAGTAACTACATTATTAGTACATATTGATACCTTCTTAAAATAACCGCCAAGCTTCAGATTTTTCACAAAAAAACTGAACCTGCCTAAGTCACACTCGGCATAGGCAACTATACTAAAAGGGTAGAATGGCACGATCTGTTTAACTGAGGATGTTAGTAATTTTTCCAGAGGTGGGCAGCAACATGAGATGATTTGGGCAAAAAATAATTTTTGTAAAACAAAAAATGACTTAGGCAATTATTTTAAGAGTGACGATATCCAAACGAGATTGATATTTGCCATTAAATGGTTATGTTTAAAGGGTCTACATTGTCTTCAGGTACCCATAGGATCAGTGTACATGTAAGTCATATTTTGCAATTTGTGTATATCTGTAAACCAATGCAGTATCACTTACTTTGGTTGTGTTAGACTTACTGGAACCGTTTTGGAGCCATTTCAGAGCATAATATGATAAGCAGCACAGAATAATTGACTTGATTATTCATAGGAAGTTCATGCTTTAATTATAGTCTAAAAATCTTCCTTCCAAATATGATGCTTCTGGCAACAAACAGTAGTCCCATTACGGCACTGAAAGTTATTAAAAATACATTATGATTGCAACTATTCACTTTGTGCAAATGTTAATTTTAGAAGACAAAGTCATTTCTCTTTTAAAAGCTACACTTCTATCCCCCAAAGTGCACATCAAGAAGTTTTAAAGTCAAGTGCTTGAAAGAAGAACTTTAATTGTTCCCACCTATAAAAAGAGTGAAGAAAAGACATTCATGATCTCTGGACAGAAAACATTTGATTCAGTGAGTGGCTCTGTGCTCTGCAAGAGGGTGCAGGTGGACGGCTAAGGGTATAATTACAAAGATGAATATAAGGGCGTAATTACCTCTAGTGAAGATTCAGTGTGACTGAACCCCACAAAAGTGTGTGTATGTGGTTAAATTAAGGGGTTGTGACAGAGGGGCTGTAGCCTGTGTAGATACAGAGCTGGGTGTCCTATTTACATATCGCACATTAATGGATGTTTGATTAGACAAGGTGGATGATCCTGACCTTTTTCTTATGTGAGAGCTGTGATGAGGCTGATAAAATACTGCAGAGAGATAATGAATACACTCAGACATAGATTTATTCATATCAGAGAGACACAAACACGTTTGACAAAATGTGGAAAGTGTGACTGGTATCTCTGTTTTTGACAGGAAGAGATAAGACTTGAGTCAGACTGCAGGAACATCAATGTCCACTATCAGTAAAAAGTTTGGACACACCTTCTCCTTCAGTATTTTTTCTTTATTTGTATTGTGTTCAACATTCTACATTAATACTGAAGAGATCCCAACTGTGTAGGTAGGAAACAAAAGTGTCAAACAACCAATACCCAGTTTTTATGCATGATTAAAGTTTCATTACAATTGGGGAACAAAGATTCAAGATGCAAGATGTTTGTCATATGTCCAATTAAACAGGCTGTCACACTGTACAATGAAATTCTTAATTTGCATGTTCCCCCAAAATGCACACAGACTAAAAAAAAGACATTTATATATAAACTTACTGTGAGGGAGCTGCAGGCAGCCCCTCCCTGAACAGGTGTATGATGCCCATACACACACACACACATACACACACGACAACATGTTTTCATTTATTTGGATTTTTCTAAATCTTATTGATTGTTTTTTTCATGTTGGGTGTTGATCTGCTGAAGATGAATCCTATTTAGTTGATTAATACATTGATGTGATTTTGGGTTGGGTTTGTTGTTTTGGTTCTACTCTAATGTTCTCTCTCTCTGAGGTGATTTAAAGGTCCACCATTGTCATGGAGGCTCCGCCCATGATTGTG
>JAQQAE010019900.1:0-10821 GCA_029823295.1 Pseudamia nigra | reverse complement strand
ACACAAACACACAAGAGGGTGTTCTATTCTTGGGCTGAGTGCAATTTAGGAACCAAACTGGGTCGCTATTTCAAGTTTCTCTTGTACCAGTGATGGCCTGTACAATTAATAACACATCACTGGTGATCTGTGGTTCACGATGATGGCTTTTGTTCATTTTGGTCGAATTACAAAGTCATATTAGTAGAGATCGTAATATATTCGAGTGGCTTAGAGGAACTTTAATGAGTGCTACCCATGTTTTAGGAATGATCTCTCCCATAGAACTATGCATAAATATGATTTCCACAAAATCGCACACGTGTGATTAAGTTTCACCCAGTTGCCAAATTATCTTTATTTCAGTGTTAAACTGCCACTTCTCTCCTGACAATTCTCAATGTGGTGTGTGACCTTGTGGGCTTCATGCAGCACATTGTCTGATGCAATATTATAACCCCATTAATACTATTGACTGTGACCAAATAATGCACTGAGATTAATTCAAACACAAGACTTCAGTGTGTTTTTAAAAGTACTGCCAGTTACGTATCACAGTTGCCTACACTCGTCAGCCCTGTTTGAGCCTCCGAAGCCAAAATGACAAGTCACGCATGCAGAGGCAAGCAGAACCAGCAGACGATGAGGCAAATGCAATTATGAGTCAATTTATAGCACATCTTAGATCTTTCGATTTTCTTCTTTGGTCACCGCAGTCACATGACCACTGGACATGTCAGTTCTATGGGGGCAGAGACTGTGCGTGCTTGTGTACGTGGGTGAAAAAGAAGATACTATAGGCCCTTTAGTAGATATGGTGCAAAAACATTAAAACTCCAAGATACAGTACAGGTCTGCACGCATGGGACACCTAACTCATCGATGTATGTGCATCTATGTGCGTGTGACTGTAATAATGAAGCGTCTTATTTATGTTTCCAATATGAAGTTTAAGCTGTCCTGTTGCAGTTTGCATTCTTGATAGCTGTACAATACCTTATGCACAACTGCATCTGAGACTGTAATGACAGTTTTAGAGCACTGATCACACAGCTAGTCATTTATTTATTTCTTATTTGGACAAACACTGGGATTTAAAAAGGGAAACCATCCAAAGTTCAGTGAATCATTAAGCATGTTGTCTCAGCGGGTAAAAAAATGCATCACTTTGAAACATGTTGTCTTGTCTCCTCTATTACTCGCTGTGTTTCTTCTGTGTATTCTTATGCACATGTGTAATCATCCCTGCTGACTTCTTTTTTGTGTTGTGAGCTTTTTAATGTAGATGTAGGTCTGTATTCGAGACAATGCCAGAGATATGTCAGCAACTCTTCCACGTTTGCTTTCTGTTCATGGCTTTGTGTGTCATTATGCAGAATAGCAAGCAGGCTCAATGAGTTCGCCACTGAATCTGTTTTTGCTGAGCGTAAAGAAAACCGGCCTTCATGTTTACAATGTGGACTGTATACTGCCAAACATGCAGGACCGTCGTACCAAACCCCCCCTCTCCTGAGCGCTTAGTCCCCCCACTTCATCCCTGATGCAACTGTATTCTCAAGGCTCTTTTTTTCTTCTCCCACATCTTTCTCTTCAACATCTTTTAAAGCATCAGAGGACAGTCAGGTTGTGTCCTCTAGCTGTGTTTCTTCGTGTCTAGTGTCGTGGTGCGCGTGTTCATGTCAGTACTTGTGCCTACTGTGGATCGCATGCTTTAGCCCTTGACTGGACACAAATGTTGCTCACAAACTCCTCTTGACCCTTATGTGGACAAACGTTGGGGATCCTTATAAAGTTATCAAGGGAACCAAATAACTTATTACAAATTTATCATATGTGTTACAAGTTCTGTAAAAAAAAAAAACAAATAGGAAATAAAGGCCTTTTAATTACCATGACTTGACTGTGTTTTATTTGCAATGTGTCCTTGCTGCATTATGTCACACACAGACACGTTCTCATCCCTTTACATTTTATTAGTCAAAGTGAGTAAACCAATATGTGCATATCAAGCTAACATTCAACACATTACAAAAGAATATATTGCATTGCAAAATATCTACAACACATTTTGAATAGATGTTATTTTGCTTGGGTGTATCTGGTGTCCTAACATGCTGCATAGGCTGGACTCCAACATTATTATGCTTTTTAAAGGAGACATATTGTGAAAAATAAGGTTTTGTATATTGTTGAAATAAGTCTTGGGGTTCTGAAAAAAAATATTAAAGTATCCAAATTATCACTCAAATGAGACAAAACACTGGACACACAAGAAGCTATTTAGATTGTTGGACATTTGTGATGTCACATTCATATGATGAGTGTCGTCAGTCAGTCCTGCAGGACCCACTAAAACCAGCCTCACATCCTGGAATCATAAGGGAGTCTGTCGCGACCTGATTCATACCCAGAAACCAGATCAGTTCCATGTATGTGTGAGGATGCTACTTCCTGTCATTATTGTGTTCCATGCCAGTCATATTTCAAAATAAAATACAGTAGATTACTCAAGTGATTTTGTATTAAATAGGTTTAGGGTTAGGGCTTCTTAACCCATATGAATCAGGTTGCGATAGACTCCATATGACAGAATCCATGGCACTGACAGGAAAAGCATGTGGAAAACAGCAGCTTCTTTACATTTAAAGCAAAATACAGTGGAATACTGTTTGATTTTGAATTGAATTGAACCTTTATTTAACCAGATAGGTCAGTTGAGAACCAGTTCTCATTTACAATGACGACCTGGGCCAGAGGCACATATAGAGACAGACAACCATTCATACCTAGGGGCAATTTAGAGTGACAAATTAACCTAGTGCATGTTTTTGGTTGGATACAGGGGGCTGAAAATAAGTACATGGTATCTTGAGCGGAAATTTAAAATACACATTCTAGGGATGTGTAAGGATTAAATGAAGTTGTGAAAAAAGGGGCACAATATGTCTCTTTTAAAGGAAAACACCAAACATTGCAAGCTTTGGTTAAATTATAGTAAATATTTCAAGTGAGGAGAAGATGGATACCAAAATCATGCAAGATTCCTCTTCAGACATAATTAATTAACATAAGAAAAATATGAAGAAATGGGAGCCTGGGTTGGTTCTAAATGTATTCTAATGACATAGTAAAAAAACCTCTCACACTGTTTGATATGTATCTCTATAACTATTCTACCTGAAGACAATTCAGTTATCTAAAAACCCCAAATATTGCACCGCTTATAAATACAAAATAACACCATCAAAACAAAATACAACCTCAACTGGCATCTGGTTATACAGGTATTTATTTTGTAAGGTTGTTTGTGTCATATTTAACATGAACCGAAGAATTGCCATGATTCAATATGTACCTAAATCAACCAGGTTTACATGGCTGTCAATAAAAGTCAGCCTTAAATGACAATCAAAATAGGCATTAGAATAAAAATATCTGCATATTTCCTTGCTTCATAAATCTTTTATCCACTGTAAAGTGTTACTGTATAAATGGGGGTAAATAGCCTTAAAACTGTATTTCACAAGGAATAAATTTAAATGTTGTACCTTTAACAGTCTATGTGTATAATTAAAGCCTAATTTGACAGCTTTAACAGCTGCCAATGTTTAAGGATATCCAGTGCAAAACAGCAATTTGACTTCAGTATTGTACTAAAACAAACCAATGTACTATTGAAAATCAGCAGCACGTAAATTTGAGCAGTAATCCATTAGAATTTATACCGGTTAACATTATTTAAAAAAATAATATACAGTTATTTTCTTCGAACACTCATTTCCTCTGTCATTCTAGAGCAGGTATAGGTAACCTGTGGCTCCTGTAGCCTTAATCAGTGATGGAAGCACAGTAACATACAGTACATTATAATAAAAGAACACAATAAGCACTAAATCTACAACTAGAAGAAAGCAATGAACTAGGTAACGAGCAAAAAAAAGAAACAAAATCCACAAAATTGACAAGTAATCAAATAAATTACCAAAATCAAGAAAATGATTTAAAAAAATTATATTAATCAGGTTAGGACAAAACTGAACAAAATAAATCACTGCATAAACAAAATAATAGGTAAACTGAACAAAAATTCACATTAATGACTGAAATAGAGCAACTTGATAAAAATGAGTAAAATAGTGAATAAGCAAAACCAAAAAAAAAGAGCAAAATACTGAATATTTCACAAAATTAACAATATATCAGTAAAATAAACCATTAAATGACCAAAAATTGAAAATGAATAAAAGTTAGTAAACAAAATCAATGCAAATAACCAAAATAATAACCAAAATACAAAAATAACAGAGAAATAATTCAGGTTGTGTGTCCTATGTCATGCTGTACATAAAGGGTTTAAATATTTTTCTCTATGTATTTTCTGTCTAAAAATGGCTCTTTACATTGTAAAGGCTACTGAATCCTGTTCTAGAGTGATATGTGTTCCTGTTCATGCAAAGTCACTATTATTACAGATACTTTTAAGAAACAAACCATGAAAGGCGATCAATAAACAAACATATGGTATTATGATTGGATATATTCCTTTGTGAAGATAATTTATACTTACTACAATGATGAAGAATATTTTTGTGGACTAGAAAGTCACAAATGAAGTTCTAAATTTAACACATTTTCCGGTTTTAGGATTACAGCAACTCCTGTTGGTTACTGTGTTAAACAATACATCATCTCGCTCATACAGTTGAACCAATTACACCATGTTTCCTCAGATTAGGCTTGTGTTTAATATCGCTGAGTACCACACAGGTGAAAATGTCAGCTGTGAATTTGCCAGTATGTACATGATTTTGGTATTTTTGTCTTCATTACTTACATTCAAACATATTCAGCAGGCCAACCAAAGTAGAGAGACAATTTCTTTAGAATTAAATTTGCCTAAGTATAAAGATTCAAACTAAGAAATGCATAAATAAATAAATATATCTCTGATACAAAAAAAACAATATTTTGAAGGTAGCCTACACATTAAAAAACTCTAAAGTAGAAAGATGAAACACAGAAGGTATGAGAGTGTGTTAATATAGAAACTTGGTACTGAAGTGGCCAAAGACCGGAGTGCTGACACAGGATCTGATCATCTGCCTTCACGGGAAAATATACAGTCCCTTTAGAAACAGTGAGGATAGCTTCAAACAAGGCAGGTCAATAAAACAGCAAACTAGAAATACTTCACTCTGAAATGCTTCATTTGGGAACATAAGATGAGAAAGTATCTGTAACTGGTGCACAATGACATTTTAATAAGGTTGTAAGCACTTAATAAATCATTAATAAGCATCTTTATTGTTAAGTATCAGATTGTGATATTTACTGAGGTTCCTTTGACTTCATCAGGAACATTAATACCTGTCACATTCTTCTGACAATCAGTATATGTAACCGATTTATCCGCAATTAGAATGTTTTCAAGGAGAAATATGGTAAAAAAAAAAATCAAGGGTTAAAACAGGTGTGGGTGCTCCATATATATAAAATGTTAAACTACACTAACTCTGTGTAGAAAACAAGGGGAAACGACCAGGGCTGTTCAGCCTTAAAACGGCCCTTCAGAAACTAATGGGTGACGTCACGGTCACTTTGTTCAGTGACACATACAGTCTATGGTAGAAACACACTGCTATGCTTGCTTTAACTTGACCTTAGACAAACTATTCTGATTTCTGGGGTTTTGCGATGTCACACATACAAGGCCCTCTGTCAATCCACCAAGACCAGTAGAACCATCAGAACCACCAGGATCATTCTGGACCCATAGCAGGACTCAGAAAAAGGGTGTGGTCGCAGAAACGAGATGTGGCCAAGGTCACCTCTTTACATTTAAACCATTAGACACCGAAACAGCCTGTTTGGATCATGGCTGAAAATGTGCATTTTACACACATGGACGACTTATGTAATATTTGAAACTTAAATACATACTGCGAGAGCATGTAAGACATAAAGTAACTTGTTGGAAATCTGTACAGTGTGTCTACTTTCAGTCTCATCTCATTACTTTTCACTTATTTTCTAAAATATGGTTTTTACTCTTTTGTAGGGCTCTATTTTTCCTGTTATAAATCCAAGCTACTGTTAACAGTGAACAGTAAATGTAACAGTAGATGATTTGATATTTAGATTAGTAAAGTGGCAAGATAATGTTAAAAAGTAACTGGTATTATAGTAAGCTCCACTGATGCAGATAAGCTGTCACATAACTGCTTTAAATAGTCAATTAATCATTTATAGTGTTTACAACCTAGATAGTAACTTAAAGATGCTGCCTACGATGTTGGTAATCTAGCTACGTGATTGGGTGTATCGCACCGCCATGATTAGACAGACAACCTGCAAGTCAACATGTCTTACAACCTCGTAGATGCTCATGCGCTCACATGTGGAGTTGTAGCAGTAGCTACTAGCAACTGTAACTTATCTGTGCACAGGATGACCAAGGAGAGTGTGAGTTTCAGATTTCTCAGTGTCTGGTATACGTAGGTATAAAGGCAGTTAAATGAAAGGCGGGCATACTGGGTTGACACCTGTGAAGTTGTAAGCCGCGCTGACTGTCTACTCATCTAGAGCGGTCTGCCACAAACAACTAGGTACTAGTTAGTTTCCCAACATCCTGACCTTTTACAGTATAAGCCATTTACAAATATTTTATGAGGGTTGTCTTATTATAAAACTGTACCAAATCATGTATCCTGTTTTAATTTTGGCAGGTCTGGCATATATTTGCAGTTAAATCTGCAGGGGAACAAACCGACATTAGCCTCATAAGCATACAATTAACTGTGATAAAGTATTGTCAGTCGGTGTGTATTTTTTAAATTTATTTTAGAATTTACATAAACACCATTTATCTCCAAGCTGTGGCTTTTAGGGTCCCGTCACTTACCCTGTAGATATCCAGATATGTCATTTTTCACTCCATTCAAACACTATGTGACAAACTTCTAATGCCATAAAGACTTCTCTCTTAACAGTCGTGATAGCTACTGTAAATGTAACATGTGGATATAATAATAACTAATATCTCCATGCAAACCTATTTATTTATTTCAACCAGAACCAGGCCCTGTCCACAACTATACCGCTGGTCCCTAGTATAAAAAGTGAAGACAAACACATAGAAGGATCATTTCAACTCCATTGCATCCTTGGAGGAACTTGAGAAAAACCTCTTAACACTTCTCTTTGGCTTTGACAAGGATGTTTTTTTCAGTGCTGCAGCCAAAATGGCCCATCACAGTAACTCAGGGAAGAGTTTGACATCAAGGATAATTACACTGCCATTTCAGGATCGGAGCATCCACAGAGCTTCAGGTTGTGACTCAGGTGTCATTTCATTTGGACAGTTTGCTGATGACTCGAATAAGAGCACCGTTTTCATCCTTTAGCCTCTGGTTGTCTGACTTGAGCTCTGTTAAGACCTGGGACAGCAAAAAGAGAAGTATTAGTATTTATATATAACATCATTATTACACACTCAGTGATATACCTGCTGTATAAGGACAAAGGTATGAAGACACCTGACTGCAGGAATTAAGGTATCGCTTTACAAATCCAAAGAATCTTTATCAAGTCTAAGCTGTTCTGAACTTGTAGCCATGTGAACTAAATCAGTGAAAAGGGAACAGTATAATAAATAAACAAAACAAACAACAAAATCCACAAAATAAGTCACAATTGAACAAAAACAAGTGCAAACTAAATGAAGAGATCAAGACAATTAACAAAAATGACCAGTAAAGATGGAAAGATGATGCTCTGGCACTTCTCAGACATCTTTAAGGTGACACAGCTTCATCTTTCCATCTTAACTCTAGGTAACTCATTCTCCTCTCACTCTGTTTTTTAAAATAATTGGATCATTTTATTGATTGTTTTTGTTTGCTGTGTTTTTTTTTTTTTTTTACCAGTGTCATTACTCAGTTTGTTTACTTTTACTCATTTTCTTGTATAGTTTGTTTATGTTCAGCGTTTGTTGTTTTTTCTTTGTTATTGAAAATTTTTTGATAATTTTTTAAATCTGCATTTTTGCCCATCCTGTTGCATATTTTGTACAATTTTTGTTCAATTTATTGATTATTTTTGTTAATTTTCTTTATTATTTTCCTTGTTTTTTCTCATTTTGGCCATATGTGCTTACTGTGTACCCAATTTTATAATTTATTTTCTTCGTTATCTTTATTTTAATAATTTTTTATATTTTGCTCTCTTTTCCTTATTTTTGTGATTAGAAATGTAACTGAGTAGAAGTACATTTTTTCATCCTAAATGTAAGTGATCAAGTGTGAAAAAATTTCTGAAAAACAACTACTCTCAGAAGTGCATATTTTTGAAAAAATGATTCAAGTATATGTAAAGGAGTAAATATACATGAGTACTACTCACATCTGCATAAAGATTTGGATTTCTGTGCAACAGTAAGGTATAACTTTTGTCCAAATAGCGTATTTCAAATGATGTCGAACAGTATTTACCGGGACCATCCATTGTTACAATCAACTCTCCTTCATCTCCTCTAACAGCATCAAGTATGAACCATAAGGACATGCTTTACAGTAACAATCATGCAATGAAAAGTGACATTTGTGGTACATGTGAAAAGTGAGAGAAAATAAAGTCAGAGAGAAACTAAGAAAGGGTCAGTTTCCCAGATCTGGGTCATGTCTCTTATGAGGAGCACTGACTAAAAATAACCCCCTTCTTTGTCAAAGTGTTTCCCCTCTACCAGAGACAAACAATAACCCTCTGCTCTGGTGGTGACATATTACCCAAACTAGTGAATAGGCAGAGGCACCTGGCATGAACAAGACCATGAACAGCAGTGGATCACTCACAGATGATGACTGAGGCCAGTTTTAGCTCTTGCTCTGTATTTACCTGGCACTGATCATGGTATAATAATTCAAATGAATGACCAAGGTGTGCTGTGAACGCTGTTGAAATCATATTATACACACATGTGCATTGAATAGAGCTGTATCTCCCCTAGTAGCACCTGGCTTGCTTATTTCGACGGTGAATGGTCTCTTAAATTTCATTTCTTTGGAACATTGATGACACTGAGTATTTTCTTGGTAAACATTCTCGATTGATTCCACAGCACATTACACACAGCATGCATTTAATCTGACTGCTGCAAACATCATAAACTCCTCTGTTTATCTTTTAAGGCCTTTTCCAAATCTTATCATCAACCAAAAATAGGTCATGGAACCGTTTTTCCTGAGTCATCCATTTGTTTATTATTTTATTCATTTTGGGTCATTTAAAAAAATTGTTTTGTTCATTTTTTTGTTCAGGCAAATTTTAATTTTAAGCAAAGATTACCCAAGTAAATACAAAATGTCTTTTTTAAATGATAATTGCATTTGTTAAGTGAAAAGCCAATCCAAACCTGCCTGGCCCTATGTGAGATTGTTCTAGATAAATTGATGAGTTTTGTATCCACTCTGGTTACCTTTGTCAGTTATTAAAATTTGGTTGATGTTCTTTAACATTTAAGTGTTACAAATCCACAAAAAAAGAATTCAGTAAGGAGGCAAATACTTTTTCATGGCACTGTACATGAAGGAGAAGGGGTTAAAAGACTTTAGAGGAAGATGCGTTGCAGTATTGGGGGAGTGAGCATCAGGAGAGGGGTGCAGGACCTGCCTGAGAGGAACACAGCAGAGGATGAGCGGGCTGTAGAGGTACCAGAAGGAGAGAGGAGTGTAGAAGTTATGAGGCGGAGGAAGGAGAGTGGAGGAGGAGGAGGAGAAAGTGGGACAAGGAAGACAGACGACGATGTCAGAGGATCAGAGGTCCTCTGTCTCCGGCATGGAGGCCGTCTCAGAGAGGCGAGCGAGGACACGCAGCATGGCTTTATTCTCAGCCAGGAGGCACTCGTTCACCCTCCGCAAGGTCTGGACCTGAGCCAGAGCAGGGAAAGCCTGCACAGAGGAGCAGAGAAATACAGAGAGGGAGAGACAGGGAAATATAGAGAAAGCATGCAGGGAGGAAGGCCATATGCGAAGAGTAAGACACATACAGAGAAGCTGTCTCAAACCCATTCTCACTCACAGTGTGTTGAGTTCAGCTGTTGTGTCAAAGCCTTTGGCACATCAGGCAGATGCTCTAAGTGCCCTTTGGCCTGGGTACACAGTGAGTTCAATTTACCAGTGTAACCCATGTGCTGCAATGTAAAGAAAGAAATGCCCTTGGCTGTGGGATCTTGAACATAACAGCCATGTGGCATTAGTAAAGGAGAGAAGTCTGACTTAGACTGAGGTGGTGGGAACAAATATGGTGGCATTATCAAACCCATGGACAGGGTTCATGTCTCATCTCATGGCATATGTGCTTTATGCTATGTATTTTTGTGTATTTCATGTTGTGTTTCCATCTGCTCCTCACTCTGACCCCACTTTTCCCTCACCAGTGGTGAGTGCGTAAAGGTGCACACGCAAGGCTTTCACGAAATGGTTAATGTCAACACTGCAAAAGTGGAACGTGTTGGAGTCACTCATACAGACATGCATTCACACACCCACTCAGAACACAAAGAAAAACAAGAGACCTGAGGGATTTTTCAGCAGCAATTATTACAAAAAATATTATAGGATGAAGTAAAGCGAGGGAGTGAGATGGGGCACATTGTCAGTTAGGCTTCTCTGGATCCTACTGGAAATTTCAACCATGGAACACTTCATTTTTTGTCTTCTAGTTAATTCTCAGCGCATCAGTTTGGGCCTTTACTGTGGAAGTTTTTGAAAGGAACAAAAAATTTACAAAATAATCAAGAAAATTAACAAAATAAGCAAAAAAAAAAAAAAAAAACCCCAATGAAAT
>JAQQAE010019899.1:0-10821 GCA_029823295.1 Pseudamia nigra | reverse complement strand
GGAAAATAATAACAGTCAAGAAAAAAGGTAAACTGAACAAAAAAAAAAAAAAAAAAAAACACCCCTCAAAAACAAACAAAAGATGCACAAAACAGAAAATGAAGTGAAACAATAAAAATTTAAAATTAGCAATGCAATCTTAACTTTATTTTCATGTTGTGCTGTATTCACAGGAGTAAATAAAGATAAAATCAGCATGACATCAAAATTAAAATCTAAACAAATGAAGACAACATTAACCAACAATGAATAACCAGAAGAAAAGTTCAATTTGTTTATTTTCAGATTGCGGCTAAAAACTGCTACTGAATTTTCTTCCCCATAGTGCAGTGTTTGTTGCCATAAATTCAGAGGGAAGATTTGCAGCTAAAGCTACAGGATTTGAGTCTTTCTGAAGCTACTTCTTAGTAGTTGGACTTTTTCATATTTATGCATGAAAGCATTGTTCAGTCCGGTAAAAAAGGCTGAAGTTACTGAAGTGAAAAGTTTCAGTTCAATTAAAATGCAGCCAATTGAGAGTTAAGTGAATTTCCCTCTGTAGAATCATTAAACTTGTTTTTTGTGTTGGTATTCTGTGAGGGACAGCACATGTAAGACGTTTTGGAGACAAAGTCAGAGAGGCTAGATTGAGATGGTTTGGACATGTACAGAGGAGGGATAGTGAATAGACCGGTAGTCGGGCAGAAGGCCCCGGTGACCCCTGAAGGGAACAGCCGAAAGGAAAAGATTGTGATGTTCTATTCTACCATCTCAGGATCAAACTGAATGAGCTTTTAATTCAATTGTTTGAGAAATAACATTTTCCTTAATTTTTGGATCGCAGCTCGTCATTAAGGGGCGGGTGATGGTAGGTCTTGAAGCCAGACCAGGTGAGAAACACTGATCCGGAGAAAATTGGACATTTTACAGATACTGAGTGGGGCCCTTCCCCCCGAAATCTACGCCGATGATCTTAGAGGCAAAACTCCTGACTCGTGTGAGAGCGTTACACTCAGAACACCAGTGGTCCTATACTGCCATGAGGAACCCCATTAACAGGCGCTTTTCGTCGCTTTTGCGCCACACTGGTCCAGACCGAAAGAGGAGACATTTTACCAGAGATCAGCTCGGGCTTCCCCTTGGTGTTGGGTGTGGTGCACACACCGGTGAAATCCAAGGCGTTGCCCAGCATTGTGTTCATCCTGCGGAAGATGTCCGCGTTGCTGCAGGTGGAGAGGGCCGGAGACTCGGAGTCCGGGCTGTCAGGCCTGCGGGAGTCATTTCTCTGCAGAAACAAACCCGAATAGACATAAAGAACAAATAATACACGCGAGTAAGTGTTAGCGGGTTACTTTGGGCCCGTGACTAAGTCGGCACAAAAGGTCAATTGACACCGTGGCCCAGAGCTGCTGTCGTTCCGTTTAATGTGTAACTCACCAGGGAAAACGCCATGATATGGACAAGCAGCTTAATGCAACAATAAAACCTACTGCCCGCTGTGAACCGTCATACTTATGAAAAGTGCTAGCAGCTAATTAGACCCAATGTAATGAACGTGTGCCCAGCGAACGACTGTGTCTCGAGGGCCTCCGTCTGACCACGTGCTCCACATCAAAGCCTGGGCCGCTAATATACAGATCACGTGCCCCAGAGCGTGAGAATGATGAAACTGTGTGTTAATATCACTGAAAAAAGGTAAATAAAGTCTGAAACTGAATCTTAAATGTTTTCTATTGATTAAATGCATTGGTGTAAAATTTAGAGGGGATGGGGGGATTTGGCCCCCTCAGTATCAGTAAATTGTGCCTTTATCCCTCAATAAAACACTAGGGGTCTCAAACTCATGCCATGGATCTTGGAGGTTTTCTCTCTAACCAGTAGATTTGACTGATTAACTCCTTCCCCCTGATAGCTGATCAATGAAATCACATGCTTTAGTGACTGGTTGGATAGGAAACCTGTAGGGTCTCGGCCCTCCATTCCATGAGTTTGAGACCCCTGCTTTAGATGATATGCAGGTCTTCTGTTACATAAGTGATTCAAGGGTGTAGATTTTGTCTCAATATTGGGGGTGGTGAAAAAATAATCAAGAAAATGAATAAAAATGAACAAAATAATTAAGAAAATGGGTAAATATAATCAGAATTCTGAAGAAACTGAACAAAAACTAAGAAAATAATCAATTTGAAAAAATGAACAAAATAATCAAGAAACTGAAGAAAATAAACCATCCATCCATCCATCATCTTCCACTTATCCTGGTCAGGGCACGGGGTTAGCAGCCTAAGCAGAGAAACACAGACTTCCTTCTCCCCTGCCACCTCCTCCACCTCCTCTGGGGGAACCCGCAGGCGTTCCCAGGCCAGTCGAGAGACATAGTCCCTCCAGTGTGTCCTGGGTCTGCTCCAGGGCCTCCTAGTTGGAGCTAGTTTTGGCATCCAGGGACTGGACCACCCGGGCCCCTGCCTCCGGCTGTCACCCAAAACACACAGCACCAAACCCTAATGACCCTTCCTCCAGGTGGTGGGCCCACAGGAAGGCATAGTCATAAGGGTCTTCTGAGTTGCTCTTAGTCTGACCTGTCATCTAGGACCAATTGGCCTTGGGAGACCCTACCAGGGGTGAACTGTTCCTGACAACATAGCTCCTAGAATCACTCAGGCACACAAACCCCTCCACCACAATAAGGTGGCGATTCAAGGAGAGGAGAAAAAAAAAAAACAAGAAAATGCACAAAAATAAATAACTAGAAAATTAATGAAAAACAAACAAAATTATCAAGAAAATTATTAAAATTGAACAGATTCATGAAAAAGTTAACAATAATGAATAAAAATTATCAGGGAAACGATAAAATAAAATGAGCAAAAAAATAAGTAACAATTTCCCAAATAATCAAGAAAAATGTACAAATATGAAGGAAATACTGGTACGTACCGGTAATAAAATAAACAAAAGCAATCAAGAAAATCAATAGCAAATAAAATAAAGAAAATTGGTAAAAAAAAAAATCAAACTAACTAAGAAAATGAATAAAATGAACAAAATAATTAAGAAAATGTGTAAAAATATACCGAATAATCAAGAAACTGAAGAAAAGAAATAATAAAATGCACAAAAATAACTAGCAAATTGATGAAAAACAAACAAAATCGTCAAGGAAATGAGCCAAATTGAACAAATTAATGAAAAAAGTTAACAATCATGAACAAAAACTTTCAAGACAACAATGAAAAAAACAAAATGAGCAAAAATAAGCAACAAAACGAGTAAAAATATACCAAATAATTGAGAAGATGACACAAAATTGAAGGAAGTAAGCAACAAAATGAACAAATTAATCAAGAAAATGAATACAAATGAACAAAATAATTTTTAAAAATGGGTAAAAATAAACAGAATGCTCAAGAAAATGAACAAAAAATAAGGAAATAATCAGACATGAGACCTGGCTGAACACTGACTCCTCTGTTGAAATGCTTGCATACACCATGGTTCGGTTGGACAGAGATGCCAAAAAGACTGGAAAGAGGAGCAGCTGCAGTGGATGACTAACATGACAACAGGACTCAACGTTATAAGAGATCCTTCATCTCCACTGAAACCAGACAATTCAATACGACAGCCAGTGACTGACTGAGGACTGTGGCTCTGATTCGGACCGTCCCGGGAAGGGAAGACTAGAGCTACCTCTGCTGCAGACAAGTTTATTAGAATTACCAGCCTCAGAAATGTGTTTTCACAGTTTGGATATCTTCAGTCATAGGTGCAGATTTCAGGGGGGATGGGGGATTTGTACCCCTCAGTATTTGTAAAATGTACTGTTTTGATGTGCAACAGTGCATCAAAATAAAATAAGTTAAATTCAACTGCTTTACTCATTTCAAGTGATTTTTGTCAATTGTTTAATTTCATATTCTTGTTTTATTCACTTCCTTAATTATTTTGTTCATTTTTGCAGATTGTTATGATTGTTTTATTTTTTTGTCCATTTTCTTGAGAGTTTGGTTTTTTTTTAACCCATTTTCTTAATTATTTTGCTCAATTTTGCTACTTATTGTGCTCATTTTGTTACTTATTTTCTTCATTTTTCTTCGTTTTGCTTGACTATTTGGTATGTTTTTACTCATTTTGTTTCTTATTTTTGCTCATTTTGTTTATTTTGTTTTTGTCTTCATTTCTGTTCATTAGTTAACTTTTTTATTAATTTATGCTTTTCTCATTTTGTAGTTCATTTTGCTGCTTATTTTGTTAATTTTTGTTCATTTTTCCTGATTATTTGGTATGTTTCCTTATTTTGTTGCTTATTTTTGCTCATTTTGTTTATGATATTGTTTTTGTGATTATTTTTGTTCAGTCTTGTTCACTTTCTTCACAGGAGCACAGTACAAAATCAGTGTCAAACTCTGACTCTGAAGAGCTACAGTTCCATATGTCTGTGTTCTCACTGTACCTTCATGTTCCCTGTGTCCAGAAGTGTTGTTGACTTTGCTGTGCTGGGTTGGATGGGTCAAAAGTTGGTGAAAACATGGACTGTGGTCTGTCCAATCAGTATTCAGGTCTTTGTGAGAAGAAGACAAAGTGAACACGATATGCTCCAGACCAAAGGGGAAAATGCTGTAGAGCTTGTAAATTGTCTAACTACTGATATAAAAAGCCAGCTAGAAAGCGAAGAGTGCGGACCTCCAGCAAAGCAGCTCGATTTCGCTTCATACTACCTTATAGTAGCCATTTTCCCTCAACCCCTGCAAGTATAAGCATTCTGGATCACTATATCTGGAATATTGCCCATATCCGGATAAATTTTTGTGCTTTGATAGAATCTATTATGGTATTATCCTGTAGTGTTATTTGTAGTGTTACAAGTAAAAATGTTGAATTTGTCTCTATCTCACAATGGTGAAGAATCCTTTAAAAACTTCTGGATCGAATGGACGAGAATTTAATCCAAATCCATTTATAACTTTTGGAGTTAACAATAATAATGCATTTTATTTATAATACACTTTACATTTGTATAAAACCAAGAAGTGCTGTGAACAAACAAGCAAGCAGACAGATAAATATATAAACAAATGCAGACAAAAACCGTGAACCAAACAAACATCTTCCTATGTGTGCATTGCTTTGATTCCAGCAGAGGGCTGTCTCCACACCTCCAGCTGCTTCGTGCTTCCTGATGTTGTAAACCAGCAGAGGGCAACGTCATCATACCTTCAAAACCCGCAGGCCTTCACTGCTGACATTGGGGCTGTTCTCCTGCTGAGGAAGTCATGCTTTAATGTTTCACTTTTATCAGGCTGAGAACAAATAACAGAAACACAGAAAATATACAAGAAACACAAGGATGTTACACAGTTACATTAAAACCAGCTACACTTATTACCAGATTATTTCTGTATTTTCCATTGTTCATTGTGTAGCAGAAGAACAGTGCTTCATTTTTGTCTTTTGATGCAAAGGAAAACCACTGCTTTTCTAAAGTGATAATTGCATTTTCACTTTAGAAAAGCTGTAAAACCTTTACTGTATATATAGTTTATAGATCCCCGAGTACATTGCACAGATTCTCTTTTGCACCATATATACTAGTACTTCCATGTGCAATAGTAATGTTGACACATTTATGCACTACTTTTACTTTTTATTTTTTAATATTTGTACTATTTTTATTCCCTTTGACCGTTGTAACATCAAATTTCCTTAGTGTGGTACTAATAAAAGATTATGTTACCCTAAATAATGGTTGGTCCATTTTTATTTTTTAATGTTTTTCTTAATTTTATTGATTCATTCCATCTTCATTGTTCTACACCTTTTACCTATAAAGGTAAAAAAAAAGTTTACAGTCAAAAACAGCAGATAATTCTTAGTTGCGCTTTTGGTTATTTTTTTGCCCTTTTGTTGGTTATTTTGTTAATTTATCTTTGTCGTCTTATTTTGTTCATTTTTGGGATTGTTTTAATGCGTTTGGTGAACATGTTAATCATTCATTAAACACTGTCTTCATTTCCAGTCTGTTTCAAAGGCAAGAGCTTACATTACAGAAAAACTACCGATGAAGATCTATTCATCATCCATTTTATTAACTGCATTTATATTTCCTGATCATGCTCACACTTCTTCACAGATGTTGGGTGAATTTCAAGTCTTAATTTTGAAACAGCATCACTAAAGCAAAAGGCAGAGACATGATGTTAATTATAGGCCATTTACATTTTCAGCCAATATTGAGAAATGTAAGGATGAATACATTGAACATCCATTATGTTTAGGTTTTACCCTGATCCTGACTTTATGGTTGTTTGGTGAAAAAAAGTCTATGTTGTGCCTTCCAATGTGAAACATCTCCATCTTTGCACTCCGTATTGATTTCATGTCAATCCAAATACTGTGTGTGAAAGTGATGTTAAGTGACCCAGTTTTCCATGAAGGGCAGCAAGCATTTTCTAGTGACTGCATCTCCCAGATCATACCTTTAGTTTTAAAATTCCAATTCCAAAAGACTTAAAAGTCTTACTTGGTGACAATTACAGCTTAATTGAAAGACCTTAACTACACCCCCAATTCCAGTGCAGTGGAAATTATGTAAAATGTAAACAAAAACAGAATGCAATGATTTACAAATTTCATAAACCTATATTTTATCCCCAGTAAAACATAACATGGAAAATATTAGCTCCTTTTGAATTTGATGGCAGCAACGCAAAGAGTTGGAACAGTGGAAACAGAAGGCTGGACTAAACAACTGGAGAAGCATTTGACAACTAATTAGGTTAACTGGCAGCAGGTCAATGACATGACTGGATATAAAAGGAACATTTTAGAGGTATGATTCTGTATTGGCATTCATCTGACCACAGAACAGTTTTCCATATTGCCTCAAACCACTTTAAATAAGCTTTGGTCCAAAGGCGGCAGCGTTTCTGGATCGTGTGGACATATGGCTTCTTCTTGACATCACACAGCTTCAACTTATATTTGTGGATTACACAGTGAACTGTGTTCATAGACAGTGATTTCTGGAGGTGTTCCTGTGTTGAGGCAGTGATTTCCAGTAGAGTTTTTAAATGTAGTGCCACCTGAGGGTCCAAAGATCACCAGCATCCAGTTTTGACATTCAATTTTCCTCCTGATTTGCTGAATTGTTTGATATACTACTCAGAAATTGATAAGGAGCAACATTTTTGGAAAGAAATGCAAGCAAGTTTAAGCATAAAACACAAATATATTGTTTAAAATGGATTTAATCAGTAAGCTAAAGTAATTTGCAGATGCACCCCATGCCTCTAGAGGAGCTTGTAACACCAGCTTACTTCTGACGGCACTTTGCCAGTTTGTAATATTTTTATGAAGAATTGATGAATGTTAGACAGTAGCAGTAGATTTGTCATTACTTACACCTCCTCAGTGAGAAAGATGTTGACTGACATCTAAACAATTAGGCAGGTGCATTGGCATTAAGGCAGGGATCTCAAACTCGTGCCATGGAGGGCAAAGACCCTGCAAGTTTTCTATCGAATCAGTCCCTGAAGCAGGGGATATCACTAATCAGTTAGAGGGGAGGAGCTACTCAGTCAAATCTGCTGGTTGGAGACTGGTTAGAGAGAAAACCTGCAGGGTCTCAGCCCCCCATGGCACACGTTTGAGACCCCTGCATTAAAGCATTAACAGAGCTCATACTATGTGATCCTTATCAAAGTTTGAGTTATGCATTATACACTGTAGATTGCGGGATATTCAAAGTCTTCAAATTTACACTGAGGAGCATTTTTTCTGAGGTTGTTACACAATTTTTAGATGCAGTTGGTCACAGATTGAGGACTCTCTGCCCATCTTTATAGAGCCAATATGTCTCATGTTATGGACCTACCAGTTATGAAATGCTCCAGTTGTTTCCAATTTGTGCCAATTACCTTTCCAGCTTTTTGGTGCCTGTGATCCAACTTTAAGATGTGTTGCTTTGCCATCAAATACAAAATGAGCTAATATTTTCCATTAAAATGGTAAAATCTCTCAGTTTCAACATCTGATATGTTTCATTGGGAATAAAATATTGAAATATTTGAATTCACATTCTACATGTCTTCACTGGAAGTGGATTGTATACCATTACCTTCAAAAAGGCAGTATCACGCTATAACAAATTCCACATTATGAAATTACTTGATTTAAAAAAAAAAAAAAAAAAAAAAAAAAAAGGGAGGTACTCAGGTATTTTAGGACTGAGTCGTAATTATAACAGTTTGTTTGCTCTACCCACCACTGATTTAATGTCCCAGCTGTCTATATGCACATATGTGACGTGGTACAATCGAGACTTAATGTTCAGTTAACCAGCTCTCCGTCACCAGTACAATTAGACAGCTGGTCAGATAGAGGGGAGTCACTCAAGAGTCCCTGGAGGAGGAGTCACGGTTGGTTGAGCAGAGTGTGGAGGTCAGTGCCATGGATGATGCAAACAGACACCCATGCAACAGGGCATTACAAATGAAAAGGTAGCATGAATTATTGATGTCAACATCTGATGGCCACAGAGTTTGCGCCCTCGTATTCGGCACCAGTATTGGGACTTGATCTTGACTGGTGGGCGACTCGCTGTGATGATAAATGACAGATTCCCAGGTGACAAATGCATTCACTTCTTTTATTCATAAGATGGGAATATTTTTTACATCTTATGCACAGCAGATACAGAGAAACATGTTATAAACCACAAACTAAATTCCTCCTTCAATCTAATCCTGCTTCCTGTTTCAAAATGCCCCCCCTCCCAAAAAAACGTTTGTAGTCCAGTTTCACATTCTCAAAGAGTTTTACAGCAATCTCATTTTAGCAGAAGCCGCCTTCCGACTAATTCCATTTTTGGACAGATCCCCACTCCCCTCTTAAACAAATTGCACTTTTCTTCTTTAAACTACTTCAACAGGATTATAGAATCAAAAAACACCAAGAACACAAGAGACGACTAAACATCCAACTTATACAGGTTCATTATTTAGTTGCACAAAAATGCATAAATATACATTACGCAAAAAGTACAAAAATATTTGTACTCTTTTGCTCAAATAATGACAGACATTGATATGATCATAAGGACTGGGATTGTCATAGAATGTAGGGATGCATTCACAAAGTCCATGCGAGATAAGCCATTTATACAACAGCCTAGCTTTCACAGAGGTAAGACCAAGGTTCTACAGGAAAAAACAAAACATTTCGCTGTCTAGGCCAAGGTAAAGAGGCAACACAAACACTAAGAAAATTAGGATACACAGGAACTCTGCATTCTAAATTCATGCCAAAAAAGACTTTAACATGCAATGACTTAACGCTTCTAAACCTCCCAGGAGCTGCGCTGGGTAGCCCCACGGTAGGACTAGCTTGACAGCATCTTCGTCAAATTTTCCCTCAGCAATTGTGATCCATGGAGTTTTGAGTTGAGGCTTGCATGAGGTTTTGGAAGTGCCAAGATGGTACCGCAATAGTTGCCAAGGATAAGCTCAAGATTGTGGACAACAAGGTGGTTTCAACTCAGACTCCCCCCAGAGACAATTGGGGGTGGGGGGTATAAATACTGGTTTGTTTATAATAATGCACATTTGTCCTTTAAATAAACCTGATTAAATTAATGAAGAGTTTGGCAAACCTCACTTCAGGTGGACAAAGGTGTGGTTTCCAGAGACCTGGAGGAACAAGAACACAGGGGTCATTTCAAATCAAATGATTTTCATAAAGCAGCAAGTGTTTAATTCAAAATGCAAGGCTGGTCTTATTCCATGAGCTTCCATTTGTGAAGAACCCACCAATACAGAGCATGAACTCCAATATTTCCCCATCGAGACTATCCCAATTCGCTGAAATCATGTACAGTACAGCCTTGGAAGAAATCATCTCACCTGGGTTTTTGATACAAAATTTAATTATTCACTCCTTGGAATATTAACCATTCCCAGATTGCATACAGATGCTTTTAGTGCATTACCTGTTAATATCACAGGTGTAGATTTCAGGGGGGATTCATCAACCCCCCCGCACCCCCCCCAAAAAAAAAAAAAAAAAAAAAGATAAACACTTGTTTGGATGATATGCTGCTCTTTTGCATCTAAAAATCCTGTTTTACACAAGTAATGGTAGTTTTGTTCAATGGTCAATTTCTTTGACTTTGTTCATTTATGTTGTTTTAGAAGATTGTGAATTTTGCTTTAGAGCACATTTTGTTCACTGATGTACATAGAACCTAAACTTAAAATAATTTTAAAAAAGCGATTGCTTTGCTTATTCAAGTTCATTTTATCGCTCCTTTCATTTCCTTAGCTGGTTTATTTTCTTCAGTTTCTCGATTTTGTTCATTTCTACACATCTTATTTTAATTGTTCATTTTCTTGAGTATTCGGTTTACTTTTTACCCCTTTTTTCTTATTACTTCATTTTATTTTCATTCATTTTGTTGCTTATTTTCTTAATTTCTGTTAATTCTTAAATGGTATTTTTGCCAATTTTGTTCATTTCATCATTTTGTACACTTTCCTCATTTTGTTAAATTTTATCAATTTTCTGGATCATTATTTTACTGTTTTCGTAATCATTTCTGTTCATTGTCCACTTTCTTGATTTTGTTCATTTGATTCATTCACTCCATATATTAAACATTTTCTTGACCATTGTTTGAGTCAATTTCTGGTTATTTGGTTCATTTGTTCACATTTTCTTGGTTAGTCTGTTCATTTTTGTGCATCATCTCAATTATCTTAGTTTCTAAAATTGATTTTTGCAAGTATTTATTTCCAATATTCTCTTCATTTATTCTAAATTTTTACTAATTGACTATGTGACCCCCCC
>JAQQAE010019898.1:0-10821 GCA_029823295.1 Pseudamia nigra | reverse complement strand
AAAACAACAAATGGGTATTAATTGTGATTAATTGAAATTAATCCAGTGACCCTGTGATTAATTTAGATTAATAACGACTGAGTATTAATCGTGATTAATTGAAATTAATCCACAGTGACCCTGTGATAAATCAGACTAAAAATTTTAGTTGTTTGACTGCCCTAGTAATTCTATTTGTTTTATTTTATTTACTTGATAATGGAAGTGTTGATTGCAGAAATGAATTGCCCTTCTGGGATTAATAAAATATTATGAATCGGAATTGTATTTTTGTCAATTTGGACAAAAAGAAAAGACCAACATCTGATTTTTACTATTGATGCAAAAGGAAAAGGTCTAATTTTATCTCCTGAGTTGTAACCTCCATAACAAAGTTTCATAAGAATTTGATCATAGTAGGGTCCCCGGTCATACTTTAAGCATTTGGTGCCTGTGCCATGATGAGGACACAGGGGATAGGAGTTTGCTCAGCAGAGGTGAAACGACACACCTGATGGAGCCTTTTTATTAGGCAGTGGAAGGTCACCTCAGCTTGTTCAAACAATCCTTCTGCACAGATGCAAAACCTGGCTGATGTGTGTTGTCCGGACAAAACTATAGGCCTTTGACTGCAACACTAGACTGATCACATCCCCAGTGTGACAGTGAGGAGCTGCTCCAACATGAGCTCCATCGCCACCCAGCTTGTCGCTAGATGCCCAGAGTTGTTGGGGTAAGTAAGTAGCCAACCGAGGGGAGAACTTGTTTTGTGATGTACTCACTATGACTCCTTTGGTGGATTGGAGGAAATGAAGAAGCAGCTAGCTCAAGACATGGCTGACAATGGGTATCTGGTCTCAAAGTCAAAGTTTGTTTTATTGTCAATTCTGCCACTTACTGAGGATCGCGAAATTGCGAAATTGCATTCCTTTAAGACCCATGGTGCAGAAAGGTAAACGCAAGTAGAAAGTTACAAAATATGTACAATAAAGATCAATGCAGAATATTAAACATGAGTTCCAAACTAAGGGCATGCAAAATAAGGGAAATAAAAATCAAGACAATAAATATAATAATTTAAGGCATATTCAGGGTAAAGAGGCATAGTTTAGGAAGAGCACTCCAATGCTGCCTAAAGTGGCTAGTGCCGCTCTGAGTTTAGTTTTAGGAATGAACAGTGCTTGTGCTAGTAAAGTCTATGGTTTATGCCTCTGAAATAAAGACTGGATGGAAGTCTCCATCAGTTTAGCTACAGTTGCAGCCATACATGACTCCAGGATGAAGCCAACTCAGACTTACTTATTTTGTACTTGGGATGAAATTCATCCAAATAAGACTAATTTTATTCTAATATCATTGAAAAAAGAAAAGATGTTTTGCGAGATGCTACAGATGGTCCAGTCAGGTATGCATCTTCTACCAATATTGCACTTTGCTGCATCCACACAGCATCTCCACTCACAGGTCAACTCCACTGACCAGGCTTACGCCTGACCTGGATATGAACCAGACAGGATATAATGAGCAGGTGTCTATATAGCTGACACCCCCAGATTAAGTAGGTGACCCTTTCTATGCACACCTTCCTCAGCACCACCTTGTTTGGTACAAAGTCTGACCAGTGGTAGCTATGGATGCAGCAAAGCCCAGTGGTCAAGTGGATTTCAGCCATTGTCTCTGTTCGCAGTCAGCATCCAGGCCTCATAAAAATGTAGTTCGGATCAGAAAAATGAAAGATTTTTATTTTTTGTCTGTATTCAAATACAGAGTGCACCACATAGTCTTTTCCAGGTTGATGACTGACCTCTTCCTCACAACTAGTGGAGCATTGTATTACACTGTTAAATAAGTGAACGAGTCCATAACTTCTACAATTTTACCACACATCTTCCAAGGACTCTACAAAGGCTTGGATCTTTATCTTGACTCAGGACACCTGCAGCTCTCACAGCCCTGCATCCCCACTCAGCATTTCCAGTAACTTTTTGTAGACATCTGCAGTTTCTGAGAAAATTACAGCATTGTCTGGTTGAGGCAGATATACTCTAACTTTGACACTTGGTTGGAGAAGTGAAGGTCTAAACTTCCTTTTTTGAATTTTGAACTTGAATTGTACGATGCACACGAGGCACCGCACAATGCTACACATAAACTGGAGGATTAACGGCAATAAACCAACATTTTCCCCTCATCCACACACACAGGCTCAATGTGTCCTAATGGCTCTACTTAAGCTCAGCACACACAGGTCTCCATATCTTCACTCACAGCCACCTACATCGCAGCTCGACCTGCCAAACCACACGGCTGAATGAGCCTATGAGATAGACAGAGTGTGCACTGTACTTATGGCCCTCAGCTACTCCACCACTCACTCACCACAGTGGGCTCCGAGTCGAGGAGGGGGTCCCGATGACAGGGGGCCAGTGTGTACCTTTAGCCTTGGCTCGTTCACTGTGAGGGATTTAGGCATGTTACGGACTAATTCCATGTTTTTTCCTTTTTTCCAAGCCTCTTCTTTGTTGCTGTCTCACTGCTGCTAATGAACAAATAAAAAAGAAAATAAAAAGCATCTGAAAAAGGAACAAATATAACTGCAAAATCAACAAATATGAAGATAAATGGAAGAAATAATCAAGCAATGCACAAAAATAGCAGTTGATTTATATGATGCTCCAGTGTGCAGGAAATGCCAACATGAAAGCGAATCAAAAAATATATTGGAGAAAATCATTTTAAAAATGACAAACAAACAAAAACAAACAAATGTACAAATAAAATTAAATAAAAAAGTTAGCTATTGATGTAAAATGCTGCTACACAATAAGCCCTAATTTTACAAATGAAAAAATATCAAAAAATGAATCAAATAAAATGGGAAGAAATGAAGAATAAAATCCAAAAAATAAACAAAGATATATACAATGTGAAAAAATACAAAAATTAGTCAAAATAAACACAAAAGAAAATGAGAAAATAACTATCAATGTAAAATATAAAATAACCAAAAATGAATAAATGAAGAAAAATAAAAATGAAGAAAATAATCTACAAAATGAACAAATTAAACAACAAAAGATGTTGAAAAAATGAAAAGCCCAAAAAAGAGCAAGATAGTTGTGAAAGTGAAGAAAAAGTAGATGAAATAATCTTACAATGAACAAAAGTGAACGGACATGTAATAACTTATGTTAAGCGCCAGGGTGCAATAACATTAAAACAAGAAAATACATGCAAATACATATGAAAAAAATAATGAAAAAAGAACAAAATAAGCAACACAAAAGGATAAAATATTCAGTAAAATTACTAAGACTGACGAAAGCATTGTGAAAATTAATCAAAACAAAATTTGCTAAAGGAAATGAGAATAAAGTACAAATATTCAAGAAAATGAACAGTATGTACAATAAAATAATGAAAATCAACAAAACTATCAAGAAATGAAGCAAACAGAAAATGCTTAATAGAATGAGAAAAAAATGGACAAAATAATGAAGAGAATGGGCACAAATGAACAAGGAATAATGAAATAAATGGAGAAAATGTGTTTAGCTCATTCACCATGAAGGGTTTCAGACTGTGATGGTTAAATCCACATTTTTCCTTTTTTTCCCTCCGTCCTTGTTCGTCATCAGATTTCCTTATTATTCAAGTGATCCCTGCATCTCAGTATCCTCCTCTTCCTCCTCCCCTCGGCGTCCATATTTGAATCCTCAGATGGCCCTGTGGTATCAGTTCCTTCCTGAACCCGGTGAACACGTCCTCCGCCCCGTCTCGCTGTCTCTCCGTCTACCTGATCCAAAAGACGTCAGCGGACATTCCGGCATTCCTGGGTGTTGGATGCCGCTTTAATAACCAGCCCAGAGACAGAAGCACCGTGGCTGTGGGTGTGCTCATGTCCCTGTTTGGATCAGGACTGGTCCGGTGCTGTATCTGCAACGGGGTAGGTTTCATTTGAACAGAAAAAGAAAAAAACACTCCATCAAATGAGAAAAAGTGAAGAAAAGTCATGAGAATGAGCAAAAATGAATGAAGTAAGCAACAACATGACCAAAATCAGCAATGAAAATGAAGAAAAGTGAGCAAAAGTATTCAAATAATTCTCCAAATGAACTAAAAAAGTAAAATAATTTTAAAAATCCATATAAATGAACAAAATAATCAAATAAATGAGCAAATGATTACTGTTAAATGATCAGATGATGGAATATGAATCAATTATTCAGGGACATGAACAAAAATGAATAAAAATGAAAAAAAAAACAGAAATCTGAACAGAAAAGACAAAGAAGTAACTAAAATGGCACAAAATAATGGCCACAATGAACAAAATTATCAGAGAAATAAACAAGTAGCAAAAATCAACAAAATAAACAATAAAAAAAAAATCATGCCTAAAATGAACAAAATTATCAAGAAAATGAACATTTAGAATTAAAGAAATTAACAAAAAATGACCCAAATGAAAAATAAAATAGACAAAGTGGAGCAAAATAATCAAGGAAATAAATAAAAATTAAGGAAATAATTAACGAAAATGGACAACTTAACCCAAAATCTATGAGATCTTTTCTCGTGCTTCTGAGGAAAGACAATAATTATGAGATACAGTACATTGCATCTCATAATTAAGAAATAAATATTATTTCATTATCATAAGAAAAGTTAAGATTCTCAGTAATCCCTCCTTTGCCAGAGATGTTAGGAAATATGGTCCTGTCAGGTTTAATCTGCTTTTATGTCTTTCTTGGACTGAGACACTGAGAAATATTAATGTTTCTTAGTGAGTATAGCAATAATGGCAGTATATAACACAATGAAGATGTCTCAAATCACTGGGATTGTTCAGGGGGAGGGTCCACACCTGGTCCCCACTGATCTATTAGAAGTCATTGTCTTCCTGCAGGAGCAGGACCAGCACAGGATGCTTCATGGATATAAATATAAGCATTTAAGATGCATCCAAGCCGGTGTTTTGACATTATATCATGCCTATTAGAATTGCATACCCAGGGTTAATGCACATGAAATGTATCAGAAACATTATATAACAGAAATGTGTGTAATTCCATACTTTCTAAATACAGCAAAAATAGTGGTGCAGTGAAGGGTCAGTGAAAGCACCACAGACATAAGTTATAATTAAGAGATAGCAATTTTATTTATTTATTTTCAATGAATGCAATGCAGCTGAACCAAAAACAAAAAGAAATCTAAATATCATTATTTATGTGAATCAGGGTTTTTAAAATTAACATTATATATTACATGAATTTGTACCTGTGTTAAACCTCCACTACCTCTGTTATTGTGTCATACGTGTCTAAAGCAGCATGGCAGCCTCTACACTGGCATCAGAAGACTGACTCATCTGGCATGATGATCACCCAGTGTTTACCTGGCATCTTTGTCTTCAGCACTCGCATCCGCCCACCTCTTGTCAGCCTTGAGTCAACATCCCCATTACTACCTCAACGCCATCCTGTCTCCATCCACCCGGCGTCCAGGGCCAAGTTCCTCCTGCGGCTCCCCAGAGGCGTCTCACTGGCCCCGTGTATTGCACTGCCACAGGGCCCAGGGGTCAGCAGAGGTAAGAGGAAGTAATCGGAGCTTTTTAATTACGAGCCTCAGTGGTGCGATGAGTGGCTCAGCTCGTGGCTCGGAGTTCAAGAAGGCTGAACAAACCCGGGCTTAGTCTGGTTCCTGACTTTTACAGAGTGGGCTTTAAAGCAGCGACTTGGCAGGAGTTTAATTAATGTAAAAATACATCCTAGTTTTCAGCCTTGATCACAAATTGAGGCAGCTTAAGAAAAGAGTATCCCATCTCCTTTAATGAAGACCCTGTGGATTCACCTCGTGTGTGTAAATGATGGAGTACGGTCACTGGATGTGTATTTAACATGCACATAGGAAAAGGAAATATGAACAAAACTGACCAAAATGAGCAGCACCACCAAAGAACCCTGCATGCAACAAATCTGGTCAATGTCGACACTTATGAACAAGCCCTGGAAAATAACAACCCTGTTTTCAAAAAAAAAAAAAAAAATTGAGCAACTGTGTAAAATGTAAGTAAAAACTTAATGGGATGAGTCCCAAAACACTGAAACCCCATACTGATTTGCAAATAGTACAAAAACAACAAATGTCAAAACTGAGAAATTTGTTTTAAAAAAAATTGTCTGTGACAAAAAACACTGGAGGATAATGTTTCTCATTGTAAAATTGCAGAGAATTTTGGAATTTAATATCTCACAGTTAATGTTATTATTAAAAGATCCCAAGAATCTAAAGAAATCTATATCTAACGGACAAGGCCAAAAACCAATAATGGACTAGAAAGCATTGAGAGGCCTCAACCAAGGCAGCTCAGTTTCTCATCATAGTGCGATATGACAATAAAAACAAATGAACAAGTTAAACAAATTTCAGCTTTAATGTTATTTTATCATTAGTTTAATAGTTATTCATGAAAAATAATATTTCCATAAAGGCAGTTTTCTTCTGGATCCAGCTTTCCAGACTTTCTACTACCGTTTGGTGTCAGTTTCATGTCTATAGCTATATTTACTACCTTAAAGTAGATATTTTTCCTCAACCACTGTAAGTATAAGCCTTCTGAATCATTATATCCAGAATATTGTCCATATCTGGATCAAACCTCGTGGTTTGATAGAATCTATTATGGTGTGAACCTATGTTTTTTGGCCAAATTTTCTGGGTGTTATTCATGGCGCTACCAGGACAAATTTTGAATTTGGTCCTATCTCACAACAGTGAAGAATTTTTTTTAAATCTTCTGGATCCAGATGATGTCAAATCGATTGGCACTTGTATCATTTTTGTCTTTGAGTGTTTTATGACTGAGCCATCCTGTTGGAATATTCTGCATGTATTCTAACTCCGTAGTAAAAGAGTTTAAGTGCTAACCCTGTCTCCAGTTATTTTTTTAGATTATCTAGTTGATTTTTTTGTGCCTTTGTTTTGGTGTTTATTTTGCTCGACTGGATGTATTGTGGTCAATAAGTTAAAATAGGTTAAATCTTCATTCTGTTGTGTATAAAATCATGCATTTAAACCATAAAATATATGAAATTATCATCACAGAAAAAAGAAAAAATCCTGTAAACTCGATTTCAGTTACATAAAGACATCTTCACGGTAGGGAGTCAGACAGGTCAGTTTCCTGTCATGGCATGGAAAATGGGGTTGGGGATGCAGATTGTAAGGAAGGTCACTAATTTGGGTTATTATTATGTAAGATGCATTACCACTGGGTACACAATCCAGACACGATGCAAACTGAAGCTAAACAAGGAGGGCACATTGACAGAGAATCGCAGAGTAACTACTGTTCCCATTTCCTGTTCTGTGGCATGCAAAATGATTTAACACATGGGCACATGGTTTAGAAACAGAACCAGCTGGTAGATTATTTTATTCAAGGCCAATTCAAATATGTAAATCAGAAGAAAATACTAGAGAAGGACCACTCCGGACAATATATTGGAGACATTTGTTTGCAAAAATGTGCAAAACTGATGACTTAGATTGATTTAAATGGTATTTCTACAGTACTGACCAACACTAGGGCTATCAAGTGACTTTTGATGTAATGCTTGGTTTTGTGATGGTACATTTGATTTTATGTAATTTAAAGTTTCCATATAGAGACATCTAAATTTATTTCTAGGTCTTGTATGTGTCAATTAACTGAGAAGTATTATGAAAAATCAAGTTCCTGTGCTTTTGTAACACGATAAAACATGTTTCCAGGCCCTAAAATTACATCAGTTCAGGGACAAATAGTGCACAAAGCTTTTTTTTAATCCTTTTCAGCTGAATCTGCCTGAAAACACACACTTTGCCTTCTCCCTCAGATGTGACATGTTCGGTCAGTCACCTCAGTCTGAGGCCTGGTTCACTTCACACCAATCCCTACCGGTGTTTAGTCCCATTTGCATAATCCACAGCCACTTGAACTCAGATTGGTCTGGCCGTGCTACCACTCAGAAAAACAAACGGCCAATCAGAACTTGGGGCAGCGAGAGAGCAAAACAGGATTTTTTTTAGCCAAGGTTCAGCAAAGGGAAAACAACACTGAGAGGGATTTTGAAGCGTAAAACTGCATTAATATCATGTTTATGGTGCAGAAATGACTCCTTTAAGACTCCTTCAAGACACAATCTCTCACCCATTTACCGTTCTGTTCTTAAAACTCTACCCAGTCAAACTGGAGCCAATTTCCTGCGTCATTCACCTTTCTCTTAACCCAACGACCCCAGTCCAGGTGAAAATAAGGGTGTACACACACTGGCAGTTTGTTCCGCGCCCGGGCGTGTTTCCCACCTTTAGCGTGGATCGTTTGAGTAATGTGAGTAGAAGCGAGCTGAGGCCCGGGGCCGCAGCGCGGTTGGAGGAGGTGGTCCACGGTGAGGCACGGTTGGTCACGCACGAGCACGGCGAACGTTTGTGAATATGACGTAAAATCATCGCGTCCTTCACTACACTCACTTCACTTGGTTGAGTGTGAAAAGTTGCCTTTAACAGTCAGTCACAATCTGTCCAGGTGATGATCACATGATCCACCACACACCACATCTCTGCCCAATGCAAACCGTTCTATGAAAAAAAAAACAATAAAAAATATATTAGTGGTCAGTGATGTATAACATAACACTTTCAAAGTTTGCTGTTGGTTTAAAAATGTCATTATTTTCTATCATTCTATCATTCAACATTAACGTGCTTCAGCAGGTCTGTGTTGATAACTTGTGTTCCACTTATATAGTCGGGTCAAATACATACACAGTGAAAAATAACCTGTAACATAGTAATGAGAATATGCTGTAACAACAGTACGATTCTTACCTGTGCGGAGCAAGTGACAGACTTCTATTCTGCTGGCGTTGCAAAAATCTCCGCATACGGGCAACACAATTAATGGCAAATCATTGCCTTGCATTTTTGAGAAATCTGTGGGTGTCAGAGGACAGTATCCGAACAAAATGGCTCAAAGTTTGTCATAAAATCAGTAAAGTCTTTAGGATGATTTCATTTATAATAAATCAAATTGAAAAAATAAGCATTAATTCAACAAAAAATGATAAATTACCCATTTAATAGACAATAAAATCAAGAAAAAAAATCAAGATCAATATGCAAAACAATGAACAAGATTAAGACAAAACTGAAAAAAAAATCTAAGAATATATTTACTGGATGGAAAAAAAATCCATAAAATGAACAAAATATTCAATAAAATGGATAAGAAATTAAAATGAAGATAAATAAGCAAAATTCTGAAAAAGTTGACAAAATGACCCATAAAATGATCTACAGCATTTACAGAAGCAATGAATAAATGAACAAAATGATTAATAAAATGAACAAATATGAAAACAATAATAATTTTCTTTTTGTCCAAAAATGGCTCTTTAGATTATAACGGTGGCTGACCCCTGTCATATATGCTGATGTGGCCACACTTCCACTTGCCTGGAGTTGACTTTTTTTTCTCCGTGATAATATTTTTGCCATATTTTTCATCCTTTGCTACCAGGCCAGGGGTTTAGAAAAGTATTTCAAAAAGTCAAATCAAATCTCAGTCTGCAGTGGCTGGTGTAAGGGTAATATCAAGGTAACAAGTCATTACTGAAAAAGGCTATGCTGTCTCCCATCTGAATTTGATTTGGGTCTGGGTACACCTCATGGAGACAATCACTGAGATTTGTGAGATAAAACTGCGCTCTGGGAAGCTTAGTGTCGAATTAGACGATCAGGATACTGGATGAGGCCTAAGATGATGTGAAAGCTCACGAGGTGATGAGGCCAGATGTGGTGAATCAACCATGGATATAATGCCACAGCTGCCTGGTTTTGCATCGCACACAAAACCAACAATCTGGTTCATGAGCATTTCAAAGAACCGATGCTGCAGCGTACACTTCCAAATACACTCTTACATGACATCATGCTGCATTATCGTCGCAGCAGTGCCAGCACCAAATGTTTCCTGATTGAAATAGGAAAAACATGCTGTGAGAGACTGAACCGAGCAGTGACAAACTGAACTTCCTCAACTTTTGTTCTAAAACAAATGAAAAACAATAGTTCAACAAGAGCCATTAATATGTTTGTGCACCTGCTGGTCTTCAGTTGAATGCTAAAGACTTGACTAAACATCCAGAAGATAAATGGAATTTGAGTCACTAAATTCTTTTTCTCTGGTTTTCTTGAATTCATTTGAAAACATTGTGCATATTTAGCAAAGTCATTTTGGCATTCATCTACTGCCCTGATTTATAATTGGTGCTATTTCTCATAATATGTTTGCATTTCTTAAAACCACATAGCAGTATTTACAGGGTACTGAAAGTTGCTTTGACATATCACTGAACTCAGAATTGCCTTTTTCCCCCAACAAACAACACAAAATTAATGTACATTTAGTTCAAGTTAAGAATAGAAATGGTGCAGATGCAGACGGTACTACAGTGGTACCTTGGACAATGAGCTCTTCTGACAATGAGAAATTCCTATACTGAGGAAAAAAACTACAAAAAATTAGCCTCTGACAATGAGAATTAATCGGTTAACGAATAATCATTCTGGGCTGGCCGTGTCGGGCCGGGTCGGACACGGGCTGGCCGTGTCGGGCCGCGTCGGGCCACCGGCAGCGGTGTTGGAGTTGTTTGCAGTTATGGGCGTGTGCAGTGTCCACGGACACACTACCAGGTCATAAGCCAAGGTAAGAATACACTTTAAATCATTTTTAGAACTAATTTCATGCATTCAGTTTCAGATAATTAACATAACTTCCTTTTCAAATAATAATAA
>JAQQAE010019897.1:0-10821 GCA_029823295.1 Pseudamia nigra | reverse complement strand
CACTCTGGAACAGGGTAAATCTAGACTCAGACCACATGACCTTCTTCCATTGCTCCAGAGTCCAATCTTTATGCTCCCTAGCAAATTGAAGCTTTTTTCTGATTAGCCTCACTGATTAGTGGTTTCCTAGAGGCTACACAGCTGTTCAATCCCTTGAGTTCCCTTCGCATTGTGCTTGTGGAAATGTTCTTACTGTATTTGCTTAGTTAAATCCAGGTGGCAACTTTTTTTTGGCCAGGTAGTGTAAATATAGTGTATGATGCCCACCACTGTTTCATTGTTGGCCGGGCCAATTATTGGTGCCGATATTTGGAATTTTGACGTATATCAGTATCGCTGTTTTTTTTTTTTTATCCGACTGGCCGATATCAAGAAATCAATAAAAACTGTTTTATTTCAGCTCCGACGATGCTGCCCCTCTCTCTCTCTCTCTTACAGTGTGCAGCAGAATAACGTACGAGCAGAGTAAATCCTGGTACCTGTCTAAAAACAAATCTGATTCGCCAAAGACTGCATCATTGAGTTGATTTTTTACAGCTCAAGCCCAAAGAAGGGAGTGGAATTCTTGTTTCCTCCACACCCTGAAATACAAAATGCTGAAAAGAAGTTAGAGAATTTTTACCATGAATAACTAGCAGTGCAGCTTTAAAGTTAGCTATTTCAACATGCACATCATACCAAATTACAGTCAGAGGCACTGTATCACAAGGAAGTAAAACAATATCCGGTGGAGACATTTGTCCAACCACCATTACAAAATATGTGCAACATAGTCTGTGCAAAAACTCTGCTAATTTTGATGAAAAAGATGACTGAATTTCTTCATCTGGTTGAACTGATATTTTCTCCAAAGTAATTACAGCCCCAGAGTAATGCATAAGGCTCTGAATATAAGGATTTGATGGAGGTCACCTACAGAAATATATAACAATGAGACAGGAAAAAAATAATGATAATGGTCTTAACAACATGTGAATACTTGCTTTTTTATGTCCTGTGTATTTCTGTTCTTCAAAAAGAAGAGAAATGACATAAAACCAATCCAGAGACTGCTTTGAAAAGCCAAAATTTCAGAAAGATGAGAATGGAAATGGAAAATTGGTGGAAAATGCCTATTCCCACATTATTTCCAGAGAGGTGTGGCTTGGATTGAGGTGAGGTTTCTTTCACAAGGCTACTGTGGTTAAATCCTATTCTTTATTCTTTTAATTGTCGCAATCATTATCTATCCAATAAGCCACTTAGGTAATACAGAAGTGAGCACTGTCATGGTACTACGAACAAGCAGGATAACATGAAAGAGAATAATTTAAGCTGAGAAAACACCATTTTAATACCGAAGGCCTGATTTGTATTCAGATGCATGTAAATCCTGAAGTGGTAAGGGAGACAGAAAAAGCCCTTTCTAATGAACTGGAAGATTCTAGGTTACACTTACAGCTGAAAGGTGTGAAAGGTGAAATAGAGGTCTTCTGTTGGGAAAACAGTTCATTTCTGCACTGAAACAAAAAGCCAATACGGGCTTAATCGAGGCTACTGATCGTAAAGTGCATTGAGATGCAAAGCGCTAATACCCATTGATTGTTACAGAGGATGGTCAATTAAAAAAAGGTTTTCGATAAGTAATGCAAATAGCATTCACAAGATACAAGGTCATCAGTATCCTTCTCCATAATGTTGCTTTGCTATTTCCTTTTATTACGTTTAAGGACAGGCATCCATTAGAAGAGCTAAACTGCTTCCCTTTGGAAAGAGATTTGAAGAAATAACAGAGAGATTCTCCTTTATTCTTAATCCACGATTCTTTTTTTTTCCCCTAAACTTGCCCTTGTCTAATGTACTGAAATACAGTAGCGAGTCTCTAGTTCCCAGTCAAACACAGTGCTCTTTTTATCCATTAATCCCTTGCCAAGGCCCCTTTTTGGCTAAACCCATCACAAGTGCCTAGCTTTTTCTTTTTTCATATAATCACTCCCTTAACCCTCAGCCGCCCGTTCTTGTAAATGCAATCTGAGGTCTGATAATATTGTGATTACCGCCGTTTTGAAGGTCAGAACTCAGGGCACAATTAGTTCACCTCTATTTCGTCGGGGAATGTAGATCCGGACTATATTCTCAGCCAGTAGAGTGCAAGCACAGAGCATGCACAAGCTTTTGAAAATGCAGCAGGAGTCTGAGGTGCCGGGTTCATATCTGACAGCTTCGCACTGTCTAGATGGGAAAGCAATGAAAGCGTTTCAGTTGTAATGAAACTCTGTGAGACTACATGCCATGAGCCACCGACCCACTATCGGACTAAAACTAATACCAGTACACAGTGAGAGGAGCTCAGTGGAGATCAGTGCACTAGAACTAATAAAATTCACATGGAAGCCCTGACAAGAGGCAACAATATTTCCACTGACAGACGTTCCCCCATCTATCAAAACTCCCTTTTTACTTACGTACGTAGTACCTCCCGAGGAAATAACTACAAAACAGGATGAAAAGTGCTGTGCTGTGGCATGTACTATATCATGGTTGGCTTGCTTGATGGAATTGGCTCAGCCTGTGTGTCATGTTGTAGGGAGTTTGAGGGATATAGGGCCATAGCTTGGTTTGGTAAAAAGGCGGACGAGATAAAGAGAAATGATGTGGCTCATCTTCTGTACCTGTATTCTATCAGCTCGCCACAGACTGCAGGTCCTGGCTGCAAAGATGAAAGACTCTCTGGAGGACAAGAGAGACGTTTGTGAGTCAGAAGGGAAATGGCATCCCGCTTATCAAATGCCTGGAAACTTAATCCCCACCCCCATACCTCCCACTCCCTCACCCACCCACTCCTCAGTTCTTGGGCCTGGACGTCCTTATGAAAGCCCTGTCACTTTGGATTGTAGGTTAGGAGTCAGAAGTTCTCGCTACAACGCGGCGTCTGCCGAGTGGGTTGTTTCAAAGCAGATATGGCTCCTTGCCAGATTTTCTTGGTGCGGTCTAATTGGGGTCATGTTGCATGTCATTTTGCATGTGTAACTTTGAAATATCAAATTAAACAAAAGAAAATCCATGAAAAAAGGAGGGCAGTGGATGAAGTCATGATCCTCCTTAAATTAATGTTTGAGAATAAAAATACAGTGTGTGCGAAGAGCTGTGGTTATGAAACATCTGAAAAGCCTTGACATAAAGGAAATGAATTGTGGATTTCTTTTTCAAAATGTTGTGATTCAAAATACTATACAAAATGAAAATGAATTTAAGTCTATTCCCTTTGAAAGGATGATGCAGAGACAAGGTGACAAATGGAAAGTCAGTGAATGGGAGTTTTAGACACATTTCTTGTGCTGCCATTTCCCAGAGGACATTAAGTCGTCATCATCGAGTCTTTATCGTGCTTACCTGCAGGAAAGTGGCCCATTCCCACACTAAACAATAAAAGTCATTTTCTTTGTCACAAAATCTTAGTCATATAAAACCAAAATGCAGTCAGACAGCCGTTAAATCACACAGAGTTCTGTTCTTCCAGGACTAGCACGGGGCAAAGGGTGTATCTCATCACTGCAGTCTGTTCAAATATGCGCTGACAGTGACTTAAAGAGACATCTTGACTGAACTGTATTTCAAATGAGTTCCTTTTGTGCTGAGGCCACATCCCCTCGTCCGTGTTCCTAGGTGTCTGTTCCGGCTCTTGCAAAGAGGTGATGGTTTACACACTGATGTGCAATCACTGGAATATTTCTTTTCATGGCTTATCTGCCCACAGCGGGAATCTGCACGGACCAAGACTCAGGCCCAGTTGTCTCCCTGCCTGTGTGCCAAAGTCTCTCCCTCTCCAATCCTGACCCAGCACTCTGACAAACATCTATGTAGGAGCACCGGATGATTTATTCAGCCCAACCTAGCACAAGAACCGAGATTTGTGAATTTGTTAAACAAAAGCCTTTTATGATCTACCACAAAACCTATAACAGGCTGTTTAACCTATAAAGCTGGAGAAGAATGTGTGAAGGGCTGCACCGAATGATGTATTACAAATTCAAAAATGACCTTTGAAGTCTTGACCACATGGAACCCCAGAGAAGAGGCTAGGTTAAAGGGCCATACCGGTGTTTTCACTACATGTAAATCATGGATTATTTAAATCACTGTTGACCATTTCTGAATGTTCTCCCTCCTTCAGGCAACCACTGGAAAACTGATTTTTTTTTTTTTTTTAAACACAGTAAAACACTAGGATACCCAAGAATAAATAAGGCGGAATAACACACCTGCAAGACAAAACGAAAATTACTTGTAGACTTTTTTTCTCAAATGATGTGAAAGGTTTGCCTCCCCGTGAATCCAAACCAGGCAATCATGAAACAGTTTAAGACAAAAACTTTCTGTCTGAACAGGAACGAGTGGCTTCATTTCAATACACTGAAACATTAGGATGAATCCTGTAAACTACTGCCCTCTAGACAACCATCCCCCAACACTGAAAAAGTGCATTTATATTTTTACACGTTCAATTATCACATGTGAATGTGTTAATTAGACACAAAAATATTATGTAGTGACACCTAAGCTACCCACACACCATACAAATAAGCTATATAAAAGAAAACAACTTCCCATTCCACCTCAGCATGAAAAGAGATGTAGTCCACACATTGTTCAGTGACTGGAAACATAAGCCTGGTTCAGTCTGCACCTGCTGGGCCACAGCTCTTTGGTCCTTCCCCCCATCGCTCACTGTCCATCTCTCTGGGGAGACAACAGTCGTCCAGCAACCTAGCCATTTCTGTAAGCATCCCAGACCGTCCCTCATATACCTAGCCCATCCATTTTCTTGGAAAGTGACAGTTTGGGGTTATACATATTGTGGCGTTAGTATTAAAGGATTCTTTCCCATTTTGTGTGCTACTGTATAGAAAACAGACCTTTGGTAAGGCTAGCCACTGCAAATTAATCACTGCATGAGGACTTAAGCTGCTGCAGTCCATATCCCTTTGAGTGGCCAGTTGGGAGGATGGCATGACTCTCAGATTGATTTTTGCAAAGAACAAACAGAGAGACGGGCAAAATGAAAAAAAAGGAGAGTGGAAGCAAAGGTAAAGTGGGATCAACGCTGCAGCTGATGCAGTGACATTAAGAGCTAAATCAGTTTTCTGTAATCATATTTTGAATCAAAGTGTTACCATGTGATATACACTAGGATATGCATTTACATCTAAATCCCTGAGACACACACACACACACACACACAATGCAGAGAAACAAGCCAATATCTAGCCCTTATATGTCTAAACATATCACACTGTTAACACTGTTTAGGTCACTTAGGATGCCTCAGCTCATTTGAAAACAGGCAGAAACCTTGAGCCCCCGAGCCCCTTCAGGCAAGTTCACTCCGCAGCATCCAGCTGCACTGTCCTTGTCAGCCTCGTAAATAACAAGATAACCTCCAGAATAATTCAATTGTTTTACTAGCAACCGGAAAATGCAACAATAAGAATGCCATTTCCTCACAGCAAACAGCATTTCACATAACAATAGACAAACATTTGGCTATAAAAGCAAAGTGTCAGGGGATGAGCTGGGCTTACTGCAAACTGTTGTTGATGTCCCACTCCAAGTACAACTATAACAGCCTGTGGGGGTTTGTAAGAAAGACATTTGTATCAACCCAAATGTTAGGCCCATATTGATTTAACTGCCTCAGCAGGAACTTACTGAAATCCTGCAGAAATAATGCCTTATCTCTCATGTCATATGTTTAAACTCATATGTGATATGGCAACTGTATGCCTTTTGTTTATGTGACAGTCATAAAAAAGCACACACTAGGATGTGACTCAGGTTTCCATTATGGCAAAAAGTCACAAAACAAATACAGAAAACATTCTCCAGCATAATTTCACAAGATTCAATACATTGTCTTCACTGAAACGAAATGGAGCGTTTAAACATACAATTGAATTCATCTGAAGAATAAAAGGACTGTAAAATATACTACAACAAATAGAGTAAGTTTAATACGTTTTGAGCTTCCATCTGTATGCACACGCTGGAACAGGCTCAGTGAGCCATAACTCAGAAAAGAACAAACTCCTATGAATGTACTTCAGGTGCTCATTCATCACATCACTACTCATTCATTGCACACCTGCTATAATATGACACGCTTAAATGCAGTATTTATTCAATCCCATCTACAACCTTCATCTTTCTGATTGAAAGCTGCTTGTGCATATCCATGCCCCAGAGGAGCTGCTTGTGTCGTATTTCCAAAAAGTGTGTTCTGGCATTCTCCTTGAGAAGTGATGCAGAGCCATGAAATAATAAGGAATAATACATATTCCCAGTCCCAACACACAAATATAGACACTCAATCGTGCAAAGAGGTGAGGTGACACATCTGAGCAGCGGGAGAATCTCACGGGTCTATAAATGAGCTCCAGCAGCAGACTTACCTTTGAGAATGCTCTGACCGTGCAGTATGTCTCTTGAGACAATGACTGTGTAGAAGTTCTGGGAGAAACCTGGTCTGCACGGGGGTTTAAGGGGCTGGCCTGCCTTGCTCCCCTGCGGAATAAAACAGACAGCCTGTTAAGCATTGGTAAATTGACTTGAGGCCACGAGGTCACAAGGTGATTTCACAGCCTTTTCAGACTATTATTGAAACGCAAAGACAGTCTCTCTGTAGAGAACTAGAAAAAGTTGCACTTGGAACATTGCAGTGTCATAATCTAGTTGAAACCTACTCAGCATCAGTGCAGAGGCATGTCTGCTCTCATACAACACTGATAGTCTAAGCTTGGTAAACGTGACTAAAAACAGGTCCAGTCATGATGACAAGTATTAAAGACAATGACATTAGTGATTATTATGATGCGGACAGCAGGGAAAACATATGGACGTGCATGTGAATGAGAGGCAGATGGGGAAGACAGTAAATCATAGACTATCCACTGGGCTTTTCTCTCCACACAACGAGCCACTGCAGCGACGCACCGCAGTTATTCTATCTGTTTTCAAAGACAATGCACCCCTGTACTTTTTACAAACTACTGAGCTAATTACGCTGCATTGCTGCCTGAATGAAAGAAAAAGTAAGGCAAGCTTTTCATACTTGCTAATTGCTTCATAAGTCACCCCCCCCCTCACTCCCCTCCCCCTTAAAGCGGATTTAAGCACTAAACTTAATCACTGAGTCACCATCTGAGACATTAATCCCAGAAATGTACACACGGAAAAATGACATAAACGAAGTTGATCGCAACCACCAGAATGGAGCCTCTCTGCAAACACTACGGTCTGCATCAATGCACCGCGGCTCAGGAGGCGACGGGATTAACAGAGTTATCAGTGACTTTTTCAGCCAGAGTTAAAAAAAATATTCTTGACCTTACACGTCACCGTGTTCAGCTCGATTACGCGCATCATGTTGCCTTTAGCGCAACACTGCGGGGGGACGGGAGGCTCGTGCACCGCGCTGCAAAACCCAAGTAAGCGCGACAGCAGTGCAGCACTTCCACAGTCCCGTTAACCGACAAGGCAAGAGCTAATAAACTAATCTTACCGAGGATGAGCCCACAAGTAAGATGCACGCCAGGATGACGCAGCCAACGTTCATCTTTGCAAAATCTCGTTTTAGGAAAAAGCAAAGGGTGCGAGTCTTCTTTGCCAAATACACCTCAGTAATTCCCGGAGCCCCGTGTCCTCCTCTCAGGTGCTGAGTAAGAGACGGTCCTACTTGTCTGGCGCAAAAGTGCCGCTGAGACAGAGATGCTGAGCTGCGTCCGGAGGAAGCCGGTGCCCATTGGATAGCGGCGTCACTGCGGCCCCTCCTACCGCACGGCGCAGGAGGCTGGGCGCAGCGCACGCTCTGCGCTCCGAACGATTCCCGGTGATGCCCCGTAAACTGTTGGGATCTATTGGTAGAAAATGCATTTTTCCAGGCTATTTAGATTCATATTTGGACTTCTGATGACGCGAAGGCGGATCTGGCAGTTTGAGTGACAACCAACCATCGAGTCCTTTCATGTGTCTATCAGCAAACTGGAGTCTATTTCACACCCCAGTTCCCCCCTCTAGCCCCGGTCCACGGTACAGGGACTGCGAGAGCTGCCGGGCTATTAGGCTTTTATTGAAGCTGCTGTGATAGAACAGGGAGGGATAAGCCTGTGATGGTAAATGTAAAGATCAAAGGGACTGAGTGAAATAATTCAGCAGCCTTGTGTGATCAGCTGAAGGAAATACAATATATGTACACGTGGCCAAAAAAAAATCTGTATTCACCTATTTCTAACACCACAGGAAGAAACTGTTTTTAGATTGTTGCATTCATTCTTACAGAACACATATCCAAGATAAATTATGGAATCAGGAGAAAAGTGATCTTTTTTAACTTTTTTAAAATTTATTTCCAGATAATCTACAATCTCAAAAGAGAATAGCTCAGGTAAAGTTTATTTAAAATTTAAGATTTCCTCTGACTTTGCACAAAGTATGAACAGCCATTCTAATTTAGGCTGAGATAAACTTTTAAAAGAAATTTATAGTGAGTCCACAGTTTTTGCACTGAAATAAAAGTGTGCACTCTGACTTTAACAGGACCCACAATATAATAATGTTGACATTTATGAAGTGCAAGATCAGTGCCTCAATTTCCATATCTGAGAGGTCATGACAATTTAATCCCATCAAACGGAATAGGAGAGTATTGCAGTGTCAATCAGCACAGTCCAGATCCTGCCTTTATTTTCAGCCCTAGCCAACTCCTGTGCTGAAAAAAACTATCCACCAGCATTTTTATTTTGTTCACTTTCTTTGAATGGTATCTTCAAAATAAAGTGCCTGCAGCTGATAATTAAGGAGTCTACTTGACTACAGCTAAGTGGGTGTTTCCATCCAGAAGGCAAGATTTCTAAGGTCAGAGATATCAGAATGTCGCTCACCCTTAAAAGCACTGAGCTGTTGCTTTTATTATATCCTCAAAATCTGGGCAGAGAAACGATACAAGAGGGATTTCAAACCCACATCCTGTACCACAAACAATTACTTTAATAATGTCACATACGTGTGAGTCACTGTCATTTCCTTTCCTGAGAGCAGCTATTGATAGGAAAGAGGATTAAAGAACTCCGAGTTTCTGCAGCAGAATATCTGAATGTGGTGAATATGGCTCAACCTGAGGTAAATAGGCTTTAATACTGATGCAGTTCTGGAAAAAAAAGCCTTAGTTCGCAGAAGTCCACCTCACTTTGATCCTCATGCCATCTCATGGCGCTGGCACAGCTGATCATGCTTTCTTCCCGTCCCTTCAGCAGCAGAAATGCCATGATATTCATGAAATTACTATTTTGCTGAATTAGTGCCCTGGAGACGTGGCTCTCTGATTCTCTGCTCAGTAAATTCTGTGTGGCTCTAAGGTACGCTGACAGTTTTGGAACACAAGTAAATTATTCCTCTAAAGTATTGAGCATTTGCCTAATAAAAATACCATCTGGCCACTTGAAGTGAATTGGTTTAAGGCCGTGCTGAATTATTAAACAAATCTCACAAAATGGGTCCCAGTTCTGCAGGAGAAACACTAGTTACTCTTTGAACACCTTAGACTATACATGACAAATAGTAGTTTCCATTTGTTATTTCATGAATTGCTTTTCTCTGTTGTATTTATTTAAGAAGAGTTATAGATCTTTCTGTGGAACTGCATTTAGCAACAATTTGTTTTGGTCTCTCTACAGCTCTCATCTGTAAACTAGTGCTGCTCAGCTTGTTTATTTCAAAAGAATACTTTCATTCATAGTTTTGTTCTGGGAGGTGCATATTTATGTCAGCACAGTTTTGTGTTATGCAGCATCACCAAGGCAAAATATTTCATGTGCTTTTACTGAGGGGCTCATTGAGTAGTAAATGAACCTGCCTGCATAAATTAGGGCCAATCACTGCATGAATATTTAGGTATGATACCAATATGATAAAAAGTGCTTAGTTATGATGAATTTTTTTCATAGAGTTACTGTTTCTGTGAAAAAGATTATGGAATTCTTTATGTCTGTCCATCATGTCTGTAAACAAAATAGCCAGAAGAATTACCCCACAGGTTTTCATGAAACTTCATGAAAAGTTATGGAACAGATCCAAGACCAACACCTTAGCTTTTTAAGATGATCTCTGAAAAGGCATAGATGCTACAGGCATTTTTAGCACTTTCTCTACCACTGCAATATTTAATACACCAACAGAATCGTGGGGTCTTGATGGAGGAGTTTTTAAGGTCTTTACACATCAAATGAGGCCTTTGTCAATTCATTTACTGTGAACACTTTTTTAACAGCAAAACCGGTTGACTTTGAGGCACACTGTTTTGTGAAAGAATCTATTCATATATTGATAAGGAAGTGAAGGAGAATGTGTGGAAAACAATCATTCATTAAAAGGTGCCATCTATGATGTTAGGAAACTAGCCAGTAGCTGATCATTCATGTATATATAAATATTAGTGCTGTCAAATGATTAAAATTTTTAATCTGATTAATCACAGGATCATGGTGGATTCATTTCAATTAATCATGATTAATACCCATTCATTGTTTTTCATTTTGTGGCAGAAAAACACTCATGACAGAAGGTGGTATATACAGTACACTTAACATGTTTATTTCATACTATTAAATTGACTCTCCTCTGTTTTCATTATGGTCATAGTAAATGACTTTAGTTCTCATGCAGTAGTAATGTGTCTAACAGTCTTCCGTTTACAGCATTTACTGTCTGTCACGACCGGAACGAAGCTGACAGAGCCGAGACTCAAACGCCAAACACAGAGTAGATGTCACAAGTATATTTATTACAATA